>WUQG02417139.1:0-15577 GCA_011317285.2 Androctonus mauritanicus | reverse complement strand
AGTTGTTTATATTTTCTTTATGTAATAAAAACTACATAAAAAAAAAAAAAAAAATAGAAATTACTTTGTCTAACTGAACAGATAAATACTTTACTACAGCAACTATTGGATAAATAAAAATGAATAAGGGTAACTTAAATCTTACCAACCATCTTCAGTACCTAACCACATTGTTGGCTGTTCATTTTCTTTTTCTTTATAATAATATTCTTGATTAGAAATATTATCAATATTTTCTGTTTCTTCAGTTGATGCTTCTATAAACATAAATTGTACTTTCAAATTCCAAGCATAAAAAGTATCTTAAACTGTCACAAAAATTATGTTTTGATAATCAAATTTTTGTAAGTTTGTAAACATTCATCAGGATATATAAATGCAGTATATGATAATACTAATTTTTTAAAATGAAATTTAGATGATTAAAAATAATAAGAAACTGATAAGACAGCTACGTAAAAAATAAACGGAATATTGCAAAAATGAATGACATATATAGGGTGAAAAAAATATTATTGATAAAGTTTTTGCACACTGATGGGGGCATCAAAGCAAATTGAAAATGTTAATGAACATTTGTTTAAACAACACTTTTTTTCAGTTAGGATCCTTTAAAACTTGCCAATTCCAATTGAGTACACAAAGGGTATTGCCATGTGTTGCATTGCTCTCAGTTGTGATTAGCTAACTCTTCACATGTTCGATTGTGATTGGCTAGCTTTAAAGGATCCAAACTCGAAAATGGTGCTGGTTAGATCATATGTTCATTGACATTTTCAACTTGTTTTGATGTTTTCTATCAGTACACAACACTTTATGAAAAAGTTTTTCTTTGCCTTGTATTTTTCAATTTGAATTGAGTGGAAATGATTTTTAATAAAATATTATGAAAATAGGAGGAGAATTTTAATAATTGGCATTTTTAGCAGACACATTGTATTGATTGGTGAAATTAATAGTGAATATTCTATAATATAGTATATATAGTCTTAAATTTATATTTCTAAAATAAATACTTGATAATAAAATGAGAATTTTTAGGATTAATTATGAGACAGAGGAAATTTCATTCTTTCAAAATATTATGCTAATATCTTAAATGCTATAAAGTTTTAACAATACACCTGTTAAAAGATTATTTTCTTATCATAAATTTAGAAATTTGTAGAATTTTTTAAATTTCAAAAATTTAGAAATAAAATGCCATATTTAGGGGAGAACTGCCTATTGCATACCAGTCACCTAAATCGTACCTGATAGTTATTTTGTTACATACTGTTGGTATGTAATGAAATAGCTGTCAGGTACGATTTAGGTGACCGGTACGCAATAGGCAACTCTCTCTTATATGCAAAAGTGTATACTGTCTGACTTTATTATTTAAAGAAAAATATGAACTACCTGCAATATCAGTTTTATCATCATCATCTTCACTAGAATCACTAAAATAAAAATCATATTATTACATTTATCAGCAATTTTTCTAAAGTATTAACAAACTTTTTATATAAAGCAGACTTACCTTTCTAATTGAATATTTCCATTCATTCTTCTCCAGGAATCTCTCTTGAAATTATTATTGTTATTCTTATTTGTCAATATTTGAAAGTTTAAATTGGGTGTCTGTCTAAAAAAAAAAATTTGGCATAAATGAAATTTAAACAAAATCAATCTATATCTTTTGTTGTCTGACGAAAATATTTTGTCATTCCAAGACAAATAGTTTAAGTTTGTTTTAAAAGTGGCAGTAGTTTAGAGATTTTTATTCCTAGTTGTACAGATTTAGTTCTAAATAAATAAGGTAAAACCTTAAATTCTTAAATTAGTTCAAATTAAAAATTTTTTTTGAATCTCTACCAATTTTCCTATATAAATAAATTAAAAAATAGTTCAAAATAATTTATAAATAAGTAATATTTACAAATTTCAGATTTTGAGAAATTTTTTTAGTTTTATATATGGTATATTACAGATCAAGAGTGAAATCAAAAACTGTTAACAACAGTAGCATCAACTAGGCTCCCAAAAATTGGGATCTTTTATATTATTAAATTAGAATATATAATTCATTTTCTATTGTATTTTTGATTTCATCTAAAAAATATTGAATATGTGATCATTTTGGAACAACAGAGTCGAGTTTTCATTATCACTCTTTGAATGAAACTGTAAGATGCTAATGAAAATTCAAACTCCACTAATTTTATATATTTCTGTTATAAATAATATAAATCTATACATAAATGTAGGAAAATATTGTTTAAAACGTAATTAAAATATATATGTATTTTTTAATTAAGTTATAAGAACAGGTTTTGAGTTAAAACATTCATATTTGCAAGAATCGTTAGTAATAGCAGAAGGGAGATTGCATGCAAATATCATTAACGAACAACTTAGTATGTCGTTCTCTAACGAAGTGAATTATGAGATTATCTATATGTTACAAACAATTAATAATGATATTATTTCTGCTATATTTATAAATGTGTTTATGTTTAATACTTTAATTATATTTATTTGCTATTAATCATTTATTTTTTATTTTTTGTTATGATCTGAAATATTTATAAACTTTTATGTAAATTGCAATGAAATAACTAGAATGATGTTTATAAGATTCAGATTTTTAAATTTTTGAATCGTATTCCGTTAGAAGCTGAAGAGGATCCAATATGGATTGAAAATGTTTCTTCTTGATGCTTTAAGCTACATTTCATTTTAGAATAAATTTAGTTACTGCATTTAATGTTTGTGTATTGATATTTCTTATTAGATAAAAGCAGAGTTTAGATGGAGAATATTGTTGTTTTGTTATTGTTAAAAGAAAATTTTTATTGAAAATTCGTAAAGTAATTTCTTACAATATTAAAATTCGCTTTATCTAATAGACTGTTAATATAAAGTTGTATTTACTTACAATTTTTCATATGCTGGAACTGAAATTACACATAATATCCTAGCATTGCAAATGCCATTGCAAGAAGTAACAGTTGGTTCTGGTTGCAAACTAAGGATGCAAACTTGACCAACATAACCATCACTGTTACATACCCAAACGTCTTGATATCCATATTGATTTAAACTGAGAGTAGGAGTAGCACATGTAAACTGAAATATCAAATTGATAAATATATAAAAATATTTACAAAACAAGAAGATAAATCTTACAATAAAAATAATTACTCTGTAGATATGAAAATTATATTATCACCTGCAGTCCAGCTCTCGTTTTACGAACTGGTATTGAGCACACAAATTCAGGGGAGTGATTTCTGTTGGCTAAAGAAGCTAATGAAAAATTAAAGCTAAAATTATAAAAATGATATAGTAATTATATATTAAAATATAAATTAAAATATTAAACTATGAGAATAAGTTTTAGAATATATTACCATATTTTTGTTTGGCTTCAGTGAAAGTATTTTCCCAAGTTATTCTTTTTTCACAAGTTGGAAAAACTAATGTTATCTTCTCAATGCCTTCACTATAAAATATATTATATATTTGGCAAAACTCACTATATTAAACATGTAATTATAACATATATGATTAATTACTGCAAAAAGTTATAGAAAATTAATCAGTTTTCTGTAACAATTACAGATGTATGCTAGCATCTTCTATAAAAGAACACATCATCGACAATTCAGAAATTCAATATATTGTACTGTACACATTAAAATATTCATTTATGAAAGCATTTTTGATTTGCTCAGAGAGAAATATTAGTATATTAATCAATTTTCATGACAGATAACAATGTTTTGTTTTTTATATGTGACCAAACTTGCATATTTTCACAACAACAGAATAAAAGTGATAACAGATAATTCTGGTAGGATTATAAGTGTTTAGCTGTAACACAAATCATGGGAATTGATGTAAAGTTAGTTCAAATTTTTATTGTTTAGGCCCTAGAGCAAAAATATTAAAAGTGAAAAAGATGTCAATAAAGTCAAAATAACTGCAAAAAAAAAATTTCAAAATTTGAAGGTAGTGGATCAACTTCATACTGCTTAGTTATTAATTGATGATGATGAAATTAATATAAAAAAATAATTAAATTAATTAATATAAAAAAATAATATATTGGACATATATATTATGATAACTATTAATTATTATAAATTTATTTATACTAGATCTCCCAATATCTATAAAATGTGTAGTTTTTTAATATTTTTCAGTCAGTGTGATGTCAAATATATAATGATAATTATGTTTCATTATTAAATTCTTATTTTAAAGAAATAAATTACAATCAGTTATATAAATATTTCTAATGCATTAACTACAAATTAATTTATATATTATAAATTAAATGTGCAAACTAATGAATAAAAATTAAAGATCAGTGATATATGGATAAATGATCACAGTATCAATTGTCCTAATTGTCACTAAAATTATTCCAAAAATATTGAACTAAAGCTTATAAACATTAAATTTATAAGGAAATATTTGCATTCACTTATAGAAAGCAAAAATATTAAAGATATGCAATAAAGCAAAATATTTTTCAATATAGACATCATACAATAAATATTTCCCATGAGTATACAATTTTTTTTAATCTCTGCATAAGTTAACAGATATTTAGCATTGACCAATATGCTAATATTTTAACTTCCAGCTTTTATATGGTATGATAATATAGGTAAAAGCACTGTATAGAAAATTTTTCAAATCCAAACATAATAATAATAATTATAAAATTATTACTTAAAACATAAATAACTTAATCAGCTTTCACAAATATTTTATTAATCTGTTTCACAAAAACTATGAAAAATTTCATACTGTATCAATACAATTATTTTTTTTTTTATCTAACTTCAAACAATAATCTGAATAATTTAATAATCAAATGTAATTTTTCACTGATTAATTTGAATCATTGTTGATGAATTGTATTTTATTTAAAATAATCTATATTTCACTTAAATTAAATAACTTACTGTGTTGTTACATTTAATTCAGTAGTTAAAAGTTGTACATCCCCTGTCTGCCTTTCTACGAGATGCTTGCTAACGGCATTTTGGAGATCACGAACAGCTTCATCTAATATCTATAATAAACATAAACATAAAAAAAATTATTTATTTATAATAACAGTAATATATAAAGATATCAAAATTAATTCATAATAATTTTTAAATTTTACAGATTATAAAAAATGTCAAATCTTTCATATTCTTTAAGTAATTTTAACTAATTTTAGAACTATATATCCAAAAATGTATTAGTCAAAAATCATTAAATAGTTTCTATCAAGATATTTTAAAATCTCTAAACTCTATAATTCATTATCAAATTGCAGTTTTTATCATTTCTCGTAATTTATCTTACTAAGAGATAATGCAAAAATTATCCACAGGCTTTAAACAGTGCTGAAGTAACAATAATTTGCATCCTGTACAAAATGTGAAAACATATATCTCCATTGTAATCAGTTAAATAATTTGAGCATATATCTCCATATTTAATAACAATAAGAATATTTGATGAAATTAAAAAATTTAATTTATATATTTAATACATTATTTTTGTTTATATTCTAAAAAATTCACATAACCAATTTCGTTAGAAATGAGATCAATTCTTAATACTTTCATTCTAAAATCATAAGTTCATGAAGTTCAATGAAATGCTTTTTTCTATAAAACAGATTTTGAAAACTTACTCAAATTTAAAATAAATTCCGATCAGAATTTAAAATAAATTCCGATTTATACAACAAATTTCCTTCATTTTTCTTTCAAGTGAAGCATAAAAGAGTATGGATTTGCAGAAAAATGTATATGTACATATATATATATACACAACACTACGTATATACAGTATATATACATTTTATATTTAAAAACAAATTTTGTAAACTGTCTTAGGTTGAATCTGAGTGATCTAATGAGATTATATTGGTCATGTATTTATTGTATTTGGATAATTAAGGGTGGATAGATGCTGTTCATTTAATTAACAAAATATAATATATTTAAAATTTTTCACGTTATTTTTTAACATATAATTCCTAATTTATTGTCTTTTTTAATTAAAATTATAAATGTTGAAAAAAAATTGTGAGTCTGGTAATTTTTCATGTTGTTAATAAGGTTATTATTAATTAATTGTATTCAATAATTTTAATATATTTAATTTTTCTTTATTGCACATTTGTTATGTTTGGTTCATGTTTTCATAAGTAATGCTTTAACTTAAAATTATGTAAATATTATTAAAATTCATATAAATAAGCTTTGATAATTTTAGTAGTTTATAGTTTAAAGAACACATCTTCAAAGAAGAGTAAAATAATGAACTTTGTTTTATAAAACAAAGAGAAATCTTAAAAAAGAGGAGGACAACAATCATGAAATGCTTCAGGTTGTGAAATAAATTGAAAACAGACTTTCAGGTTAAACTGATGATAATGTATATCTTAATATACTGGAATTTTGTCTATAATTATTTTTGCTCTTGTATCATTTTAATTGATGTGTTTACTAGTTCTATAATGCTTTTTGTTTAGTGCAAATTTGTTTCTTTTATGCAAAGAAAAATTCTCTTATTAATTTGTTCTATAATTCTTATATTGTACATTCGATATCGAAATTATGAGAAAGCTTAAGTTCAGCAATTAATTTAAATATAAATAAAGTGAATTAACAGTTGAATGAGAAAATAAATCATTTCATAATTTAAAATAAAATATGTTATTTTCATATTTTAAAAGAATTAATATACAAAATATATGTAAGCTTGTGATATAGTATCTCTAAAATTTTGGCATCTTGAATACCATTTAGTTTTCTATTGCATAAAATATGTCTTAGTCTAGCTATATAGATTTAATATTTCTCATTAATCAGATTTAATAAGTGAAAATCTTTCATAATTTCCAACATGCACCACACTTTATACATAGCTTTCAATTTTACTTGTTTAAAAAAATTATTCATTGCATTGCAATCCTCTTCATTGAATGTTTAGAGATAAAAATTAAATGAAAAGATTTAATAATTTCTTATATAAAGAGTTAAAAATTATCATTTGTTTTTTATTCTTTATATAAAATTTTGACAGATTCAAAATAGAGAAATTATCTGTCTTGTTTTGAGTTATTTGTATCATGTTATCTTCTTTATTTTTATATTACATTAATCATACTACAGTCTATATTAAACTAATTTACTATTATCGAATTAGTAATATGAGTTGAGTGAAGTAATAGAAATAAACTTCAAAATGAAGTTGCAATAGAAAAATTAATTTTAATATCAGATATCAATGTAACCATTGAACTGAGGAAGCAGAAATCTTAAAAGTTTGTAAAGTATATTTTATTCATAAAAAATTGAATTATTATAACTAGTTAAAAATTATTTTTAATATCAAATTAGGGATAAGCTAAATTTATACAGATAAATATATAATCATCAGAATTCGAATAAGAGTCAGTCAATTTAAAAATATATCACTAATGAAAATAAAAACATTTTAAATATAAGTTGTGTTAAATATAATTTAAAGAAAAAATTTTAATAATAAAATTTGGTTGGTTGGTTGGCATTTAATGAGGCAAGGGCTTTATAGGCCAAGCTTTATAGTAATATCACAGTGACACACATCACAAAGAGGCTGAGAATAATAAAATTTGAATGAATTAACATTCAAAATTTCTTATTAAAATTTTTTCTGATGAAAAAGCAAATAATTTTCAATAAATTGATGTGGAAATAAATTCATTGATATCTATAATTTTTTAATTTTTGCTTTATAAATACACTATAAATCTTAAATAAAATAATTACCTGATGACCACTTTTTAAATTTGAAATTAGATCACTTATTTGTCCAAGAATGGCTAAATCATCTTCTAAATGATCCACATCTGCCATTATTTTCTTTTCTAATCCATCAATTGCAGTATCTATGAAAAATTACGGTTTTACTTAATATGATATTAATAAAATATATTTAATCGATTAGAAAACATATTGCATTTTATTTACTCCTTTAAAAGAGTTAATTAAAATAAATTTTAAATTAAATCCATTTGTAATCTATTATTAATTAATTAGAGTAGTTGCGTATTAGTTCAACATATTGAGAAAAATAATTTATCAATAATATCGATCAAGTAAAATAAATATTCACAATTATTTATCTTATTCAAAATTAAAAAGATTACTTTTCAACTTTTATATTCATAAAATAAATAAAACAAAAACTTCGTCAACTAAAATAAAAACAATTAATTTTTATTATTGAAATCTTATAAAAAATGTATTATTAATCTAAAAATGCTATTAAACTTGTCTGTAATTCTCATATGAGTAATTTTTTTTATTCATTTTCCTTCAAATAATTAAGAATTACTATGGTAATTTAGAAATTTATATCATCATGTTATATTTTGTTGCCACGAAAATAAGAAAATCTAAAAGGAGAATATGCAAAAAAATAACAATTTCTATATCACATTAATATTATGATAGAGCATTCTGACACAACAGGAAGGTTCAATAGATTAAAATAATTATGTTTATACTGTATAAAAATGAAAATTTCTAGTTATTTTACAATAAAAAATATTCTATTCAAGAAATGATAGTACACAATATAATTTATATGTTAATTTAAAAAAAAAAATAAAAAATAAAGATTCAATATTAGAAATTGTTTGGTACAGGATAAGATATGATCTTTAATTTAAATAACTCTGCTAATTTTATTAAAATTAAGCATTACACTATATATTACTTACTAAACATTAATCTAGCACTTTTCAGCAGTTAACTAATACTTTTATTGTCTATTACAAATGTTCTCGGCAACTTTAGCTGCCATCATCAGGCTTATAACATAATTCAGTATTCCACAAGAACAAAGAACACATTCAAATTCAATAATTCAATTTGAATGTGTTCTTTGTTCTTGTGGAATACTGAATTATGTTATAAGCCTGATGATGGCAGCTAAAGTTGCCGAAAACGTTTGTAATAGTCAATAAGTGTTAGTTAAGGAAGCTAAAATGAAATTTTAGCTTCCTTTACTAATAGACTGAATATTAAATTTCTTAATTACATGGAATCTTTAAATATTAGGTATAAAGACAATGATGATTAAGGCCACTTGAAAAAGGAAAAAAGGGTTTCAGTTTCTTAAAAATTATTTTATTTTAAAAAGTAATTTTTAAGAATATCAATAAAAATGCATTTTGTTAAAATCTTCTTCAATTTGAAATAAATAATCAGAATTATTACTACTTTTAAATGAATTCATAGTGAAATCTGTCAACAATAATTAGAATTTTTAAAAATACATTCAACCTTCTTGAACTTGATTTTTATCAGATCCATGGAAAATTGAAAGATGTTTGATCAAAATGCATTTTTTTTTATTATAGATATGTTTCTTAAAACAGAATAATTTTTATGATGCTGAATCCATCCTTTATGATGCTGATGCTGATGCTTCATGATTCCTATGATGCTGAATCATCTCCTTCTGTTCTATGTTATCATAACTGCACCTGTAAGTTGATGTGTTCACATAAAATTTAAGAATTTAATATTGTATTGGATATAAGTACTATAAAAAGTTGTCATTTCATTCTTTCCTAAACTTTCTACTTATTTTTATTCCAAAGATAATTAGATATTCATTGAATTACTTTAATCTAGTTATAAGTGAATACATTAATTACAGATAAAACTGTAGTATTTGCTTAATTTGATGATTTTCACATTGGAGTGATTCATCTTATAATTGATGAATCAGTCGCAGTACTGTTATGTGCAAAATAAATAAATAATTTTTTAAATATTTATTTATATATTTATTAAATTTAATTATTTAAATATTACAATTACAGATCAATTCTAGTTTATGAAACTCTGATATAAGAGATCCCAATTTTATGAGCAAATATAATTTATACCAAAATTCAATATATGAACATCGTCCAACTTTTATGAGAAATTTGTAATGAGTAAATGCTTTAAAAGTTGATTAAAATATACTTTTATAACATGAAGGAATATAAACAGGATAAACAGCTATTTTAATTAAATGCTACTAATAGTAATTGAAAATAATAGCATTAGATTCTAATAGCAATAATAGATTCAGCAAAGATACAATTTCTAATAAAAGAGGCCACTTTCTGCTTGAATTTCTCTCTATGTTCTCTTTATATCTTTTAAATGGCAGACTTAATGGAGATACTCCAGCGGAATTCACCTACTATGCCAAACAAGAAAAATCTGTCAATGACATTATAATTCTCTCATCTGAACTAGTTGACTTATGTGATTTCTTTAAAGTTGAAAATCTATTAGGTTCAGATCATTTTCCAATTACTCTTCAAATTAGTTAGTTCCATATATCTGTACAACTTCACAATAACCTGATATCTCCTTTGCATTATAGGAAGTTCCATTCTATTCGAAAAAACTCAAATGAGTTTACTAAAGAAATTTTGGAAATTTGTTTTAGCAACTATATAGAAGCCGAGTCCTCTTATCTAAATTATAATGATTTAATTAAACTGTTCACTGACACAGCTTCTCAACTTAACATGATAAATTATTCCAACCATTTTTGCATCCATTGATATAATATTTGGTTTACTGGAGACTGTCAATATTTAAAAAAGAAGATGAGAAATATCTTGAAAGCCTTTCATAAATCTAATAGCTTTGACGATTTTAATCTTTATATCAAATTTAAAAATTATATAAAAACAACTGTAAAGCTAAGAAAAAAACTTTATTTCTCCCAATTAAATAATAAATTAGTGCATAATAAAGATTCCAAAACCTTCTGGAACACAATTAATTTCTTTAAACAAAATCAACATTCTTTTCCTTGCCTTATTGATATCCAATGTTGGCCAAACTATCTCACTCAAAATAATGAAGGTATATCGGATCACTCATTTATAGAATCTACTATATGTGCTATGGATAAAAATATTGAAATCTTAAACTGTCCTTTTCTCACCATAAATAAAATGAATTCCAACTCAGCTCCCAGTCACGACAATATCCCACCATCACTTTTCAAACTTCTACCAGGTAATGTTTTTAATCATTGGACTAACTGCTTCAATAATATTTGTTCTTATACTCTTCCTCCAAAAGAATGGAATAGAATTATTTTTCTGATTTTTCATAAAAAAGGCACAAAAAGGACTCCAATATTTACAGACCTATTTGACTTCTACACACAGCGAGAAAATTTTTTACTAGTATACTCTCTCACTTTGCCTAAAAAAATGGCTCTCAACTAATAATATTATCAATGATCTTCAATTTGTGTTTACCTCTGGAGAAGTCCTACGGATATCTTATTACTTTTTCAATCCTTAATATATAAACAATTTTCCAAAGACCAAGATCTCTATGTCTGTTTATAGACTTCAAAGCAGCATTTAATTCAATCTCCATCACATCTCTAATGATGAAACTTCAATTCCTAAGTCTGAGAATGAAATTTATCAAGATTACTTTTGCCTTTTTTCTATTTTTAAAGCCCAGGTTCAACAAAATAATGCTTTTTCTAATGAGTTTATTATTAATAAAGTCTGCCTTAAGGGGATTCATTAAGCCCTTACTTATTTATCCTATTTATGAATGATATTTTCTCCCAGATGAGTCAAAGTTTTGATGGTATTAGAATAGACAACAACCATTTCCATATATCATATCATATGCTGATATTCTTATACTTGCCCCAAATAGAACAGAAATGCAAAGAAAACTGTGTGTGCTACAAAATTTTTGCCAGAAAAATGGATTATCTATCAACAACTCTAAATCTAAAATACTCATCATTACTTACAAATATAAGTGTAACAAACAGGCTTCATTCTATATGGAGAATGAAAAACTTGAAGTTGTTACCAAAGTTGATTTCCTGGGGTTTCGTCTTACATCTTTTAACTTCTAAGCTCGTCAAAATTTGAAGCTCAATCATTACTCCTTAATAATCAATAATCTTACCGATACTCTTGCCAAAATGAGAAACATAAATATTAAATTAGATTTCAAAATTTTCAACTCCACTGTCCTCAACTCTTTCTTATATGGTTGTCCTATTTGGACTCCAAATCTCTTCTATGATATTGATAAATGCCAATGCTTATTCATACATAAATTATTTAAGCTTGACAACTCCGTCCTGGACTACACAACTTGTTTATTTATCAGAAGAACACATCTTTTTCCAATTTTACTCAAACATCTCAATTTTATTAAAAAAAATCTGTAACAACTCTAATTCTCTTTCATATAAATGCCTTTCTTTTTTCAGTGTTCAGCCTTAAAAACAAAATCAAACAATTTAATTGGTTTTGTTCTATAAACAATATTTTTACCTTTAGATATCTATATTTTCACAAATGGACTTCACTCGAAACTGGAACAAAATTAAGGATCAACTGAGTAATAATGCTATTTCCCATTCCATAATTGAAAATATGAAATCTCTACACAATTCTTCATTTCATAATTGGTACAGGCTTATCCTTAACCCAAACCAAATTCAATATAACATTCATAGTAATTTCAACTTTAACCTGAAAGAAATATTGATGCAAATCCATCTTAATAAATTCCATCTCCATTTTATAGACAAATTTATCCCTCTATATCCTCCAAAATACAGCCCGTTTTGTAATTATGATATAATTGACATAAGTCATTTATTCCAAATCTGTCCTACCCTTGAACCTTTCTAAAAAAATATGAAATAGAAAAAAATCTCCTATCTCTCTCCTAACAAAATTCATCTTGCCTTTCATGATTTGGCAATAAAAAGTTTATAAAACATATTTAACGTTTTTAAAGATATGTTTAGCTTGTTATAGATTCATCTATTTTTTTTTTCTCTTATTATCTAATTTTATGTATTTTCTGCCTTTTTGTTTTGTTTTATATTTCTCTTCAATGTAATTTTTGCATCTCTAATCTATAGGATCTCCCTAATTCTTTAATAAACATTATTATTATTGAGAGAAATAAAATACTTTGTCTTCTTAACAATAATCAAGAAATACAGCACTATAGGCAAAAACTTTTTTATTATGGTATAACGCTTTCGGACCACACATGGAGTCCCTCTTCAGTACCATGTAGTCAGTTTCGAACTATACAATATACAAAGAATTTAGAACATTTTAAGAATACATTCTAAGAATACAAATAAGTTCGATTACAGAGTGGCATGTGTAGATCATCAAATTTAAATTCAAAAATTACATATTAACAAATTTTTTTAAATAACTTGTTGAATATACGTGTATCGTACAGAGAAAATTAAGAAAATATAATGCATAAAGTAATATAACTATATAAGTGATAGTAAATATTCTAAATAGTAGGAATAAATAAATAATAGGAATAATACAAACAATAGGAATAATAGAAATAATAGGAATAATACTATGAACAACATTGATTACATAGATACAAGTTGGGATGTAGCATACATCATCACATACACACTGGCAAAATCACAGGTTACAGGAAACTAACTACCACTAACATTAACAAATATAAGAGACATAAACATGAGATATAATGTAAGACACCCATTAGGTTAGCATGTTTCAGGGTATGGCAAGCCCAGTATATATATAAAGCTAGATCCACAGTCCATATACAAATATCATAGCTTATGCCCCAACCTCCATTACAAGCCGTGTATGGCACACCATCCCCAAGATTCCAGTAGATCAGCAGGTAGGTTGTCATTTATAACATTACAGTATGACTCCCTTTTTTCAATTTCAATCGCTTCTAAAACATTGAAACCAAAACTATCAGATACTGGCTTAACTACCTTAACATGATCCCAGTTAATGATTATATTGTGTTCATACGCCTTCATGGCTAAGGCCGTAAGCCTCTTTCCCTTAGATATGTCCATTTTGTGCTCATTGATTCTAGTTCATATGTTTCTTTTAGTACTATCTATGTATGATTGCTCACAATTTTCATCAGTGTTGCACAAAGGGATTGTGTACACTCCAGCTTTTCTGTCTTTGGGTATTGGATCTTTATCATTACAAATTAGTTGGAAAACTGTGGGACCTCTTTTTCTAGCTATTTGGAAATGCTCATGTTTTAAGAGCCTATTAAGAGTATATTCAATAGACCTATCATAAGCTATTTTAAAATAGGTGGGTAGGTCTAAACGCTGGATATGGGAATGATGGGTGTGTGTGGTACACATATCTCGCTGTGTTCTTTTCCAGATGCCCTTGATGGTTTTAGGATGGTACCCATGCCTACATCCTACAGCATGAATATATTGATATTCTGTTTTCATATCAGTCCACCTGGTGGTATGCGTGAAGACCCTAGAGATCATACCTTTAAAAGCCGCAAGCTTATATGACATGGGATCTCTAGACCAAGCTGGAATAAGGACGAGCATATAAGTAGGTTTTTTTATAAATGGTTGTGATGTATTCTCCCATTTCCACTCTAATGTTCACATCTAAAAAGTGGAATCCCTCAAAAGGAATTTTGCTCGATTCTAATAGATAGCCCTAGGCTTTCATCTGTTAGCCCTCAGCTAATATCATTGCTATGGCTTCCAAGTTCCATACGATGCAAATATCATCTACATATCTTGCATATAGCCAAAAATCTGGGGAGAAGATATCAAATACTGTTGACTCTTTATAGCATATGACCAGCTCTGCCATAAGTTCAGCTTTGGGGCCGCCGATAGGTACACACTTCTTCTGCAAAAAAATTTCTCTTGAAACGTGTAATAAGAATTATACATGATGAGATGACATCACAGATGAATTTACTACATGTATCCGAGTTTGGGAGATGGAGTAACATAAATCGATATAGCATAAGCGCTGCGGCTGTATGTACAATCGACGATCCATCGATTGTACATGCACATTTATGCTACCGATCCATATTTATGCTATCAATTACACATTTATGCTATCGATAGCATTAATGCTACCGATCCACATTTATGCACATTTATGCTATCAATCCACATTTATGCTACATGCCCGCAGTGCTTATGTTATATGGATTTATGTTACTCCACCTCCCAAACTCCCATAGCTGGACTTATGGCAGAGCTGGTTGTACACTATAAAGAGTCAACAGTATTGGATATTTTCTCCCCAGATTTTTGGCTATATGCAAGATATGTAGACGATATTTGCATTGTATGGAACTCGGAAGCCCATAGTGACGATATTAGCCGAGGGCTAACAGATGAAAGCCTAGGGCTATCTGCTAGAATCAAACAAAATTCCTTTGAGGGATTCCACTTTTTAAATGTGAACGTTAGCTTGGAAATGGGAGAATACATCACAACCATTTATAAAAAAACCTACTTATATGCCTGTCCTTATTCTGGCTTGGTCTAGAGATCCCATGTCATATAAGCTTGCGGCTTTTAAAAGTATGATCTCTAGGGTCTTCATGCATACCACCAGGTGGACTGATATAAAAATGGAATATCAATATATTCATGCTGTAGGATGTAGGTATGGGTACCATCCTAAAACCATCGAGGGGATCTGGAA
>WUQG02417128.1:0-15577 GCA_011317285.2 Androctonus mauritanicus | reverse complement strand
GCCACTTTGGTTTTTTTTCCCTCCCTTCCTTCCTTCCTTCTTCCTCAACCTCTACTGTTGGGAGGAGATAGAACGTTTTAGTATGCATGCTTACGGTAATTAGGCTTAAGTGTGTTTGTGTGTGTGTTTGTCGTATTAAATTAATTAAAAATTGTAAAGAGATGATGAGTATCAGATATTCCAATTTTATTCTTATTTAGAATTCTACACGCAGATTATTATTAATGCGCTTTCTGGTTTTATCGATTTCGGATTTTGTTTTTTTTATAATTTTTTTTAACGTTAATTTTTCGAGAAGTTCTCTGAGTGTTGACAGTCGCACAAACGCCGTTTAATAGTGGAAGTGATGTGCTTTCTGTACGGAATGGTTTGCTATAGAAACCTTGTAATCCTATCAGTTCTGCTCTCGCGATATTTCAACCTGGCATGTTGGCTCTTGAGTCATCGTAAATTTCTTACTTGTAAATGGATTTATTACAGTTGTTGGCGTTTGATGGGCTGTTATATGTTCGATGAAGGAAGCGTTGCAATATATCTTAATTAATTAGTTTTTTGGCGAGTACTACCAATTGAAAGTTCCATATAGGCCTACAGTTTGGTTAGGAAACAATCGCGTAAATTGTATTTTTATATATAGATAACTATATACTCGTATTACAAGTATTATTTGCAATATTCTTTAAAAATAGTTTTTGCAGAAAATTCAAATTTGCTTTTCTAAAACCAATTGTTAAAAGCGAAAGCTCTTTCTATATAATAACAATTCTTGTAAAAAATAATAATAATAATTTTTCTTCATAATATTTATTGCCTTTCGTTAGAAGTCCAATCAGATATAGAAAGTAAAATTTAAATGTCTTCGTATTAATGATTTAATAACACAATTTCCAAAATATTTTTTATAAAGTATTAATGGCTATAACTTAGTATAGAAACTAATAGCACGAAAAATGCCATAGAAAGAGATATTACTTTTATGTTTTTAGAGTCGGAATCTAGAACTGTAAAAATAAAAGATCAAATCAGAAAAAATTCTTTTTATCCTGTCTGTATGTCTATCAACGGTTCTAAACTGTAACCAGTAAGTGGATAATCTCTCTTTTTATGGCATTTTCGAAACTGTTGGTTTCCTTAGAGGTTTTACAGATCCATCATTGTCTGATGCCATATCAATCATACGTAACATGGGAATCGACTAGCTATATAAGTTTATTTTAGTTTAGAAAGGGTTGAATTTGGTATCTTGTGAGAATTTACCCATATGGCTCTTGACTCAGACTAGTCCTATTTACACATTCACCACAAATTTCATCCGAAGCAATTATTGTAATTAAAGTCGACAGTGTTTCGATTTTCTTCTTGTTCATCCCCACTCTCTTCCCACCGGAAGTCTCGTTGGTGCAGACCGGAAATAGATTTCCCTTCCGGATATTATTTGCGTTCCTCTCGGCATAGGAGAAAAAAGTTAATCAGCTGAAATTAAATGCAGATAAAAGAACATGAAAGGGGTGATTCTTTACTGAATGTGTCGTCGATTCAAATATGCATCAATTTTTATTATTATTATTTTTTCATTAGAAAAAAGAATTTAAGAGCACTCAGTAACGTTGCGTGTTTTATCCATTATCACAAATTTTTTATATAAAAATATATTATTGTAATTATTATTAAAACTTAAAATATTTTTTTGCATATTTGTTTTTAATTTTGCTTATTTTTAATAATAACTAGTTTGATATTATTCAAAGGTGTTTTTATTCGTTATATTGAAAGTTTAAATTTTCAGTACAACAAATAAGCTTTGAAATTATCAATATTTTTGTAACTAGCAATCGATAATACACTTAAAAAGCTAAAAACCAATCAGCATATAAATGAAAACAAAAAATAGATAAACTAAAGAACGCAAATTTTTTTGTTTATTACTTTCTCCTTCAACATCTGCATCTTTTCCTTGTCTTATTCTTTTAACCATTAAAAGAAAAAAGAAATCATCGAAGATAAAAATTAAGCACACGAGTTTTTTATTTCTTTAGAACATTCTTTGGAGAAAAAGAAAGAAAAATTTCTATCAATGTGACATTCTGTAGCTTTTACGGTGTTTGGTTTTTTACTCAAATCCAAACATTCAATTTAAGCGAAAGCCAAACACTTTTCCGAAACATCAACGAAGATCAAATTAGTCAACCAAAATGACATATCGGTTTTGATAGCGAGGAAGAAGGTCACCTAAAGACGTTCTAATATCTGCCATCCATTAACAACAGTCATTAAGGGAAACTGAATGGAGAGCTTGCATTGCTGCAGGCTTACCAATCGAATAGAAAAGGGTTAAAAACTTCCGACGACTCTAACCTGTCCCCTTCAATAACAACAGACTCTTTTCTGTCCGGAGGGCTCCAGTGAAATGGCGTCGTTGATCGCCGAAGGGGGAACTGAAAAGTGAGAGTTAATTTCCAAACTCGTCTGACTAACAAAACGTCCGAAGCAAGAGTCGCTGTCAGAATTCATTGCCGATCCCGCCTAATTTTCCTGATTGTCTGTGCAGTAGCATATTAGACGCTAACCCTTAGGACACACCTTGATGGTTTTTCCCATCATGCACATCGTTCTCTGCCTTTCGGCTAAGGACTGCTCCTACCGACCTAACTCAATAAGGAAATAATTAATGTGTAGCGGTTCAAAATGGTGTGGACGCTTTTCACTTCTGGTAACGAATGTGACGTCAGATCGGAATTAGTTGATAAATTGAACAGAGATATCCATAAATATAAAATTAGCATCCGGTCTAATATTTAATGTCATCTAAATTTTATCAACTTCCCAAACTGGATGCGAATCTTAATATTTGTTTTGTTTTTCTATCCTATTTTAAAAAGTGTAAAAGATTTTTGAAAGGGTAATTTATTTTTCTTTTGGGTGGTAGTTTTTGTCTCTCAGATTTTTCTTCCATTATCAGTGCAAATGTGTTCTAGATACTAATACCACCAGTATCCAGCAGATGTCAGCGTCCATGACAATTTATATCCAGAAATAACTAGGTAATTACGGGCAGGCGGTACAGAATGTCGCTAACGAATGAAGATCTCATATTCACCGAGAAACTGTTTCTGATAGCAAATTAATTAAGTCAATTAACAGAGAAGTCATTAGGAGAAATTTAATGAGTTGGATCCTTAACGTAGTTCGGCGTTTTTCCTCACGCTCTACGCACAGGACAGAAATTTCATCAGTGCGTCCAGCCACGTGCATCCAGTCGAAGACGCAAGAAGACTTTTTCCATCTATCATCTTTCCAGCCATCCCTCTCGCTACACCTCTTCCCTTCCCCTTTCTCCCCTTCTTCGACGCTCCATCGAGTTTGGTGCAAGGCTTAACTCAACTCCTTCCTCTCTTGTTTGAGATTCACTAATATAATAAATTTCGATGCCGATGAACAAGGAAGTCGCTGCAAAAGACAGAAGTTTCCAGTCTCTATCACCAGAGATCGGACTCCTACAGCTTCCCCGCATGACTTACAATTCTGCAAAAAAGACCACTTTACAGGGGAATATCGATTTGATCAGATATTCAAACGTAGTCTACTTAGAAATTTTCTTTCCACAATAAACCTCTTAATTTATTCTTTTAGCAATATATTTAACGTAATGAAGAATATATTATATCGCTTATAATTTAATTTAAAATAATACGATTTATTAAAAAATCATTGTAAGAGATAAATTTTTCAAATCGCTAATGGATATGAGCTTTTAAAAGTTGCTTAACTCTTTACCATGCTAGAGAAATTTAAAATAATCTCAATTTTCAAGATTACTTTGGCTTTTCTGTAAATGTTTCCATTAAATTTAGGTTTCTTTCTACGTTTCCTTTGCTACCATAGCAACATTCCTGTCAACTAAGAACGAACATTCGAGCTGTCAGTTGACTTCTTAACAAATGACATTCTGAATCACTAGGGAGAATGGCGAAAGTTTCGTCGGCCACAAATTTCCGAAATCTTATTATCTAAACGTATTTTTGTTATGGGTTTCGTCAATTACACATGAATTTTAACTATTGAGTTACTCCAACTCGTCCCTATGGCACGTACTTAAAGTTACATTCAATTTTACCTGTCGACGAGATTATCAATAATGTGGTTGTGTAAAGCCACGTTAGAAAAGAGATTTTGGAGTAAGTAGCGACATTTGACCTGATGTCATGATTTGTTCTCTCTGTGGGAACATTCACCACCGGAGGAATGCTTCTCTCTCAAGATGAAGATTGATTCAATTCGGTAAATTCAAAATTGGTTCATTTATATTATCGATTTTAAGGTGAAAAATTCCGAGGAGAAATTATTAAGATAGAACTGCAGTTGTTTATTATTTATATTGATTATTTTGTCTAGAAACGCATCACCGATAACCGATACAGAAGCATACATTTTCAGATGTTTTCTATTAAACATTCACGTTAGAGTTATTTTAACTTACTATTATTCTATTATTATTATTTTTTAAATTATATCTCTCTTGTTTCCAAAAATGCGCACATTATTGTCATGAGAATTTTTTACATTAAAAATACTTTAGTAGTTTTTATCATTAAAAATCACATTTTTCAGTTTTACATGTTTAAATTGTGAGATACACATGTTTAAATTAATTCGTGTAAACCATATATCACATATGTTTAAATTATATCCCAAACGTCTAAAATATGTCTAAATTATGTCTCACTTATCTCTAAATTGTCTTTCATCTGTCCAAACTGTATTTTAGATATGTATTAATTATATCTCAAGTGTCTAAACTATAGCTCATGTAGCCTATATATAATTTTCATTATATGGTCTTGAATATGGTTCTTATATGGTCTAATTTTCATTATATGGTCTTATATACGTTTAAGATTATGTTTTTTTTTTTGTATCGAAATATGCATTGAAACTCACGTTATTAGAAACTAATAATATACAGAGAATTTTTAAAAATAATTAAATTCGAATCGCTTTCGTGTTTTAAATTATTTAATGTAAAAAAAGATCAGTAAATATATCATCATGAATATTTATCATCTGGTTTTTTTTCATTAATGGAATCAATGAACTGTATAGTTAATTAGTAATATAATGCAGCTAATTTGTAACTATTCAAGTTTACAATAGAATGGAAAAAAGATCAACACTTGGTCGAAGTTCGCCTTGTCCCAACAAATAAGTAGACAGCTTAGGAACCGTATTTACAACTCCTTCCACATTCCCTTCTTTTGTTTCCATGACAACGGACAATATTGACTGGTTCGTTATTATTTTCTTTTTACTACCTCTAGTTAAACCATAGTCTGGAGACGATTATTGACGCAAAGCTGCTGCTTTGATAGCTTGGTGTGACCAACTGAAGCCAAGTTATTGCCACTCTCCCTTTCTCTCTCTTGGGAAACAGAGAGCCAGAAACCCAAACTTAATGAATGTTATGCCCAAGGATAAGGTTTATGAGTGTCCGAATTTGATCGCACATTCCAATGTTCCAGATGTTTGATTTTTTTAACTGATAAAGTTGAGCAACTTGGATTGCTAGAATGATATGGAATTCTATATAAATAGAGTTATTTAACATTCAACCGATGTCTTCTCATAATTAAAGTGTAAGACATTTTCCCGTTTTTCTTTCTTATAATGTGCATAAATTTAATATTAATAAAGAACCGTGTAAAAAGCATCCATATTTTTCTCCGCTAAGACATAAAAAAATTAATTCTTCATTAGTTAATGAAGAGATCTTAATAAAATTAATCCAGAATAATCCCTTTATTTAGCTTGATTAATCTATAAAATTTCATTAATTTAGACTTGATAATTTTTGAAATAATAATAATGACAGATAAATAGCATATTTTACATCAAAACTTTTTTCATTATAACAGATTGCTGAATTGCAGACAAACTAACAAGCTATATATTAACAAAAGAACTATTTGCAGAGAACGTAAAAGTGCAAAAAAAGATGAAAAATTTCCCAAGTAGCTCAATTCTCTTTTAAGTTTTCTTTCATTCCTTTCTTCAATTCTTTAAATATCTTTAGGCAAGCAGATTAAGGATATCTTATTGAAATGTTGGACAAATATTCTTTTCCCTGATATCGAATACTAAACTAATTCTTACCTGAATCTTGTAAATTGAGGAATTTTCCCTACCCTCGGGCTTCTACTACTTCTTCTTTAGTATTTTTTTCTGAGGAAACAAATCAGGAAGAAAGCATTAAAAAAATCTAATTCGTAAAGAAACTATTTTATCCAATTGTAACAAAATTTTATTATTTTCTCTTTCAAAAGAATTACAATTCTTTAAACAAGATAAAAGAAAGCATCGTATAAATTTATATTAAGAAAAGTGTATATTAATTAAATAATTTGGTTGTTCGAAAACCAGAAATCCTTTATTACTTACATTATCAACAAATCTCATTAAAACAGTAAAAAAAATCCCACCCATGCATATATTTAGTGGCTAATGTCTCAAAATAAAATAAAAAAACTACACCTGTATAGCTTGACAAATTAATTCTATCGTCAAATCGGCAATCTCTTTAAGTGAAGAGAGAGGAAAGAAGGCAGAGAGGGAAAAAAAATGTTTCTCATCTTTCTAGTATTTAGTATATTTTCAGATTTTTAATTTTATTTAATCAAATCATAAAATATTCAACTGCGTGTAATAAAACGATTAAAATCCTTATGATCAATCCAGCAGAAAATCTCGCTGATTTTTTTTTAAATCGTTCACTAAAACTTTCTTTGATCGAGAACATTCATTTGGTCGGATTTGTAATTCGAATAAAGCAATTGTTTATTCTAGTTTTTAAGATTTAATTCCTGCTAACTTCTATTCATTCTGACTGCAAGAGAAGAAAGAAATAAGAGTGTTTTATAATTAACACCTTCATCCATTTTAATTTTAATATTGAAATCTTTTTTCTCTTTCTTCTTAAGATTTTATGACCTTTATATATCTTTCATTTTTGTTATTTAGATGTTTTCATTCCCCGGAATTTAATTCAATTGTTTGAATATTTTCTTGGTGTAGAATCTTTAGTTCTTTTCTAATCTTTATGTTAGGAAATTTATATTAGAATCTTTTCTTTATTTATAATTATAGAATTTTTGTGTTGCAATGTTTACTTAGTAACCTAACCTTTTTCTTCGTCTAGAAGAGATCTTTCATTTTTCATTTTTTTCTATTATCATCTCATGATCGTTGTTGTTATGAAATTTTGTTTATAATCTCACATTTTGATGTAACGATCTTCTTTTTTTTCACTGGAATCTTGTTTAAAATGTGTAAGAAAATTTTAAACATCTTAACGTCAAGATATAAGATAAATAGTAAGGTTAATTATAACATTTATCTTCATCTTTTGCATTTTATAAGAAAAGAAATCTTCAAAAATTAAAAAAAAAAAAAAAACTTTGATTACCTTTTCTTAATTTAATTTTTAATTACATGTATAACAAGAATTTTTTGAACTTAAGAACTATATCTGATTGGTTACTTATAACGAAATACTATTTCTTCTCCATCCTTCATTAGATAAAATAATTATCTGTGATCGCCGCATTAATCTGATTATCTTCATCCAAAATTTATAATGATTTAATTTTACTGTTATGTAAAAATAATAAAAATTGTTAAATATCTTTGTAGAAAAATGCAATCTATTATATTAATCCATAAGAATAATAAATCTTATTAATCAATTTCTTCGAACTTATTATTTTAAGGATACTTAAATAACGATATTATTAACATTTTCGATTTTTTTTTTTTTTCATCATCACCACTAAAATTTAAGAATCCTCGATGTCTTTACTAAAAATTAAGAAATCCCAGGTCAATAAAAAATTTAATACTTAATTAAATTTTTTAAATCAGAAAAGGCTAGAAGAAAATATAATTTTTTTTCTCAAATTTCTACATTTGATAACTTGAAAATTTTCCAAAATTTATCATTAATGCTTATAACTTAAATTATATTTTTTGAAAATTAATTATCATTAAAATTTTTTAATTTTTCTTTTTTTTGAAAACTCGAATCTATATTATAAAATTTTCATAATAATTACTAATTTTCTTTATTATCAATAATCTTTACAAGACATTCAAAGATTTCATTTCATCGTTATTATATCTGTTGATATACTGTAGGTATTCGTCATTTTTACAGGGAAAAATTTTTTAAATTTCTTTAACTATTTGCAACAAAGTGTAACTTTTGCATGCTCTGTCATGTCAGAACATTTTTAAATATCTAAAGTGCAAATTAGTGTATAAAAAAAGCCAAGGGATAATTCAAAAATTGAAGCTAACCATTAAAAATCGTTCGTTTTATAAAATTCTACAATCATGTTTCTAGTGACATGGGACCATTCTTTTTAACCTTAGGCACATATAGGATTTTTACATTACAAGCAAAAGGAGATTAAGCAGTAAAAATCACACAGATGTAATTGGGGTTGGCTGCCTTGGGACAAAGAGCTATTTTAATCTGAAAACATTAATCCATCCTGTAAGTGTGCCCTTTTCTCATCGCTCCTGGTCTAGTTAATAATTGTCATAAAATTTTATTCTTCTTCTCTTTGCCTCAGGTGTAACTATGTTAATTTAAAACACCAAACACCATGGCAGACGAAAATCTTTAACCAAGTTTGTAAAACATCTGAAAACTTTCAAGTTTTTATTAATCTTATTTTTTATAATTATCGTATTCGGATAGTTTTCTCTTCTTAATTGTACAGATCTCTTTAAATCTAGATGTAAATCTGATAACATCTAGTCTAGAGATCATATCTCTTCAACAACCTTTTGTTCATTTTCGAATAAAAAATAACCATAGTTGGTCTAACTCCTATTGATTTTAAATTATTTTTCTAAGTTAATCCGACAAAAACTTCTTTAATTAAAAAATAAAATATTTATATACATTTTTAAAATTATCAAAATTGTTTTGCTTATATGCTTGTATTATTATACAAAGAAATACTAAACAAAATTATTCCAAACTTTCTTTTTCCTTCCTTTCCCATGACAATAAATTATATTGTTAATTAACATTATTATTATTTTTATTAAATATTTTTGAAAATGTTTTACTTTGCATTGTTATCCCAGTCGTTATTATTCTGTATATGATATTTATTTATACATGTAGTAAAATAAAAACATAAAAAAATGAAATATTTTCCAAAAACTAGATCATACTTTTGTGTAATACATAAACAGTGATAGAGTTTATGAAGCAAAAAGTGTTGAATTTGTATTCAATGTTTATATACGAAAATATAAACTCTAAACGCTTTCAGGAATCTCATTCATCCAATGTTTTGTTTAACATCTTTGTATGATAACACAAGCTTATGTTTGACATTCATTCTTGTTAAACAAAACACGAATGATTGAGATGCTTGATAATTTCTGAGTTTGCATTTCTCGAAAATATTTTATTTTTATTTAGTGTTTTTACGAAGATGCAAAATAATTAATGAATGAAGCGTTAGAATAGGTTTATAACTATGTAATTTTTTTATGATACAAAAATATGAATTAAATTTAAATATTTTTTCATTTTTATCAATATTTGTTAGACACTGTTATGCAAAAATCCGATAAAAAACAAGAATGAATGGAATGTTTGGCATTTTATTCTATTATTATAAAAAATTATATAAAAATAATGGAATTTTCGAGTACACTACCATTTGAATTTCTTTAAATTTA
Source organism: Androctonus mauritanicus (assembly GCA_011317285.2). NCBI lineage: Eukaryota > Metazoa > Arthropoda > Arachnida > Scorpiones > Buthidae > Androctonus > Androctonus mauritanicus. Next base: position 5,824 of record WUQG02417128.1, on the reverse strand, counting down.
TGTATCCTTATATTAATAGATATACAAAAGCACGAATGGGTAAGATATTGGAAAAACGTTTGATTTGGCTAGTGTGATCATAAAAACATTTAAGCTAAATCGAACGTATTCAAGCATTTCGATCTAATTACACTCGGTCCATCATTAACAAAATTTTAAAACTTAATTTAAAAAGCATTTTTACGAGTATAGTGGTTAAAATTCTGAAGATGACAGGTCATAAGAAATATTCAAATGATACAGGGTCAGTAACGAATCACTAAACAATAATAATATTTCAATATCTTTTATGTCTAGTGTCATTAATTGCAAAACAGCGAGTTGGGGTCTGGCCCGACTTTAACAACATTTTTACGATGTGTTGTACCATCTAAACCGAACAAATATATAAACAGATGACAATGTACAATTTAATTTAATAAAATTTGAAAAATGCCATACTTCAACCGTCTTTTACACGACCGTCTAATTCTTCATTAAATTTATCAAGCTAAAATTAATTAGCAAAGGCATTGATGGAAGACAAGGCACTCCACTCATTAAGTTCTTCAGATGACTCATTAATTTTTCATCGAAGATTTATTAGCTTGAGAAAAACACTGATGGCAAATGCTTCAGTAAACCATTCCTTTCATACATCCTTTCCTATACCCCAATAAAACTTTATGAGTAAAAGTATCACATGACCTCTTGCGTCATAACTTTATCCTTTTTGAATTAAAAAGTTATTTTTAAAAATCTCTTAAACTATAAATCATAACTGACAATGCACTTTCCACTGATGAATTTTTATCTCAGCCTACTCCAATCGTTCTTCTAACAAGCAAAAATAAAACGTTTTGAGATTGAAATGTTTCTTAATTTTAATATTATATCGATTTAAACTTAGTATAACGAGTTAATGTTAATTTTATTATTTTTTTATACATTTTTTCCCCATTTATTAACTCTTGAGATAACTGATTAATGAATAAAAGTGTGAAATCCAGTAAGAATGGTTTGATTAAAATTAAGAAATTGCTGAAATTCGAAAAATAATCTATAAGTCGATTACCAAATTTCTTTTCTTCTTAATAATTAAGACTCATAGTACACTCTGTACATCGTTCGAAGTGTTAAAAAATTCTGAAAGAAAAATATAAAACTACTATATGTAATTCTTCTTGAATCATTAACATTTTTAACCTTTAAAACAACTAAAAAATTATTACTGCTATTAAAAATTTAATTATAGTAGTATACAGCAAGGTAAATACTTCCCGCAAACTGAACATACTTGGACCAAAATAACAACGAAGTGCATTGATAAAGAAAACAAATTTTTTAATTTATCAAAAATTAGAAAACATCCGCTGCTAATAATAGAGTATATTTAATTAAATAATTAAAAAAAATCGACTGCAAAATGGAAAAAGCGATCACGTGTCAGAGCAAGTTGAATTACGATTATGGCAGGAGTTACAACGATCCCTTCAAAATTGCCTTTCTTTTAACACTGCTGACAATCGGTCACAATCACCGGTGTTTATTAGAGGATTGGCAGCACAGAATCCGGAAACGATTTAAGCTTTAACAACACCTTAAGACGTCGATAGAGTTAAGTCTAGCTAGAAGCCAACTTTGATATTGATGTGGGCAACTTTCTAGCACAAAAATAATTGCAGAAATGTTTCTATATGCTAATTTACTTGTCAGTTAGACAGGATATTTGGTTTTTTTCAACATCCAATTTAAACCCGCTACGTCTATTACTTTTCTCATTCAACCCTTTTAGATTGGCTTCTATAACTTTTCATTAAAGATTACCGAGACTTAAAATACTTTCAGACTGTTCCTAAGAATTCTAAATAAGAAAAAACATTCTAAATATAATAAATTAATTCTTTACATCTTACGCTTGTAAACAAATTTTGAGCTTTATCTATAAACAATGATTGTGTAAAGATACAGATATCTGAAGATCTTTGCATTTTTAAGAATACAGTACTGTTTAAAATATGTTTTTGTAACAGAATGTTGACAAAATCTTCTCGGCAATATTTATTTGAACGTATCAACAGTGTTGCTATGATATTTCAAGACAAAGAAAAAAAAGAGAAAAAAAAATATATGTAAATAGAAAAATTTAATGTCTGCTTTCTTGCTAAGAATGTAAGTCCCGTCGCAATTAATTTAGGAGTTTACAATTTTATTATAAGAAAACTTTGTTTCCTTTAGCTATTTAATAGATAGTTTTAACATCAAATGATAATTGACAAACTCGTTTTCAACAACATTAAAATCGTTTTCCGTTATGTCCCAGAGGCATAGCTCCATTTTCTATACTCCCCAACCTTTTCAATAGTTCATTGAGGGTTAATTAGACAAACCTACGGACTTAAACAAACAATCGAAAGTGATCACACTACAAAACCTCAAGAATTTTAAACAAACTTTCCTTTATTTTCTAGTCAACTGTTACTTTAGCAAACATGGTGAGAATTACAGCCTGGGGTTATGATCATAAAGATTCAATCAACTGAGCATGCGTCTTTCTTTACATTTTTCCATGAACAAAATTGCTTCTATATTTTCCTTGCTTACCGTATGTGTATATATAATTATCATATTTTATCTAGTATAATCTTTACTTTCGATTTCTATCGTATGTTTGTTATGCGGAGTATGAGACTAGAGATGGTGGTTAAGGTTTGGTATGACAATCATCCGGATGAGGGATGATTGTAACACTCCAAAATTGCAGCTACTTTGACCCGACACTCTTATATAATGGATAAATTTCTCGAAGGTTGGATACACAATAGGGATAAGTCGTGATACTGAACATCCCCATTTCTTTGAGAAACGTTGGAAGAAGAAAATATATTGCGGTTTTTTTCGATTATCCTGAATCTACTTTTGTCGATTTAACAAACTAAATTGAAAAAAGACTCTCGAGATAGGAAAAAAGGAAGCATTAATGCGCACTAAATTATATCGAGTCTCATCTCTGGTATAATTTCTATCAGAGTCATAAATCAACGGATACAATTGCTCTTCTATAGTTGCCAATCGAAGTACAGATGTTAGGGATACAATACAAATGCGCCTGACCACCTAGAGAGTATAAAAAGAACAGATGTCACACTGAATAGGACAAACTAGGTAGTGTCACAACATTAATACACGGTGTCCACTCCCTGGAGCAGTCGAAAAATGCAAAAAGACACCTGGAATACAATAAGAAGAGCAGATGTGGAAAATAAAATAGGATGCAATGAAAGAGAGCTAGAAGAGGTTTAGAAAAAAAGGAAAGAATTTCATCCATGAGAAATGTTTGTAAAAGATGCATTAATTACCCTTATTATTAGAAGCAAAGTCGATAAGTCACCGCTCGTTGGCAGATAATCCTTGACTAATGTGAAATCATTATTGTGAAGATAACAACCATATGGATACATTAGTTGAGCAGTGTACAATTATACTTATCTAAAGTTCACAATAAGGCTTGCGGTTTACGTAGATTATAATTATTATTAGTGTGTGTGTTTCGATTGTTTGGTGTCTATCTTAAGTTAAAAAAGGGAAAACAATGTATTCTAGAAAGTGCTAACAAAAGCACAGCTTCATTTAGAAGAGAAAGAGAAGACTGCAAATCAAATGTTTTCAAAAGAATGCCTTAATGTGAGGAGAGGTATCTAAGTCAATAAAACCGGCTGAATGGTTGTTGTATGGGGGTTTACGGCGAATTATATAAGAAACCTCAATTCTTAATGACCTTTTCTTTCTTTAAACAAAATACGATTAATGCGGGGATTGTTACCATTCCGAAAAGATTTAAATCCCTCCTCCTCTACAACGGTTTTATTTTATAATTATTTTTTTTAATTTTTCGTTGTATTTATAGTTATAATATTCCAAGAACTAGAATTTGAATTTAATGACATTTCAGATATTACCAAAGGATGATTTTAAAGTTTAAATTAAAGTTGCGCAATTTATGAAATTATTTAATATATCTCAAGTCAAAAATTCTATTTAAAAAAAATATAAACAATCTTTTGAGTTTACACTTACAATAAATAATTATACATCAAAAAAGCTGATGGAAGGAAGAGTGGTATTTATGCAAGTGATATGTAGATGGATAAGGTGTTTAGTCACTGCTTTATATAATATGAAAGAGCCGTATTTACGATGAGGTTCAAACTCGAGTAATTCATAAAACAAGCACCAGATGGCGCCGATCTATCTCCTCACGCTTTACCAACTTTTTTCTTCCCCTCTAGTTGGACTTCCACCTGATCGGAAGCGTGTTCAATTAAACATCCCCCCATGTTGGCCACTTCCGTATCCCATGGTTGAACATGGTCGTCATAGTAACCGCCAGTGTCATTCTCTTCAATTATTGTCGAAGCGGCCAGGTGGTCATGCGACCGCCAAGTCTCCTGACATGATTGGCAAACAATAGCAAGACTTTATTGAAATAGTTACAGTTCAACCATTCTATTCTGTCGTTCGTGACAGGTTGCGTGACGTCGAACACCTCACGTCATATTCGTCCGTTATTTTTCTAAGCATTGGTTTCTATTAATGGATAACGTATCTTTTAGGTAAAATTATTCAATTCACAATATTTTCCCTTTTAATTTAAAAACTAAAAGGATCGATGAAATTAAAACTGCTTTGTTGTTATGTCCAATTTTTTTTATAAGCATAAGTTATAACTTCGCACAATTAGTTTATTTTTTATAATCATGTCGATATTTTTCATGTATATCTGTTTGTAAACGCTTATTCTGTGGTCATGTTTTGCAGTCTAACAGTATTAGATATTCTTTACCCTTTCAGTCAATACAGACACAATTTTCAAAATCCAATAATAAAAATAAAAAATAAAAGAAAAATAAAAAGAAAAAAAACTAATTTATTTCTTTCGTCTAATAAAAAATTATAGCGTTTGCAAGGGTAACATTTAAAAAGTATCCATTTCTAGCCTCAGCATCGAAGCTATCAAAAGGAAAATGGCATAAAAAATAACCGGACTTTCAGAAAAGACGAAACAATGGGGTATAGCACGTGTGGTGCACCACGTGGATACTTTATAGTTGGAAGCAACCAAGTTTAATCCATTCTAATATGACAGCGGAGGAGCCGGACGGCATGCCAAAGGACGTCTGCTCTTATTATTCTACTTTTATTACGGTACATCCGACGGCAGTAACTCAAGCAGTCGGTAGAGGAATTTGCATACAGATATGTGCCTTCTAGGAGCTAAAACGAGACATGGGCGATCATGCAAATCGGGTCGTTTTATATCCAACCCTGACTTCCAGCTTCCACACCTAGATGACGGACTGTGACCTTTTCTGTTTGTTGTGTACTCAATTCGGATAGTTCTTAAGAACGCTCCTTGATTGGTTACTTGTAAAGATGACGTCATTGGCGAAAGCAATAAGTTAGATCAACAATAATGCTGACTCGGGTTTTGCTTTTTTTTAATATTCACACACTTCATATTGACTGTAGCGGGTGTTATGTTATATGTACATAGAGACCTACTTTCTTCTTTTCCCCTGATTTTATAGATTCAACAATACGTAACTTACTCTGACAGTTAAATGTATAAAATTATTTGATTAAAGTTTCTGATCGATCTACAAAAAAAATGAGTTGAAAAACCATTAGCACGCGTATTAAACTGATATAATGCAACCACTTAACTTTTTAATTGCATTTTTAATCAAAATCGCCTACGTCATCAAATAGGGCACACGTACGTAACGCCACCTGTTGCCAGAACCAATCATCACCTACTTATATATATTTTTTTAAGTAACCGATA
>WUQG02417127.1:0-40637 GCA_011317285.2 Androctonus mauritanicus | reverse complement strand
TACATACAGTCGGTATGTATCGAAATAGCTATCAGGTACGATTTAGTTGACCAGTACGCAATAGGCAACTCTCCCCTACTTAATTTAAGTATATGAGTTTTTTAATGGGTGGATTTTCAAAATACTCGTTATCTTTATTATATATATATATAATGATGATTTTGTTTAGTAAACAGCGTATAAAGTTATCAGAAAACAAAAATTAAACTGAAATTTAAACTTAAATTATAACTAGCTACTTCCGAAAGAGAGTGAAGTTTATAAGCTCGCTATACTGTTTTTCTCTCTCTTGTATTCGTCCCTTCTTTCATCTCCATTAATTAATAGACATTTCGAATAAATCAGTAGATTTTTAGTAAAATTCTGTAAGGATTTTCTGTCATTAAAGATGACCGTAGGCCGTATCGTCTAACTTTACAGTTACAACCGTTTATTAATGGCGGATGTTCAAACTATTCTTGTTTCCTCCTAATGAAGGTGATATGGAACCGAGATTGGCTATCGAATAGTCAATCTCGGTTTTCCCTTCAGGTTTATGACGAATTTTAATCGCGTAACTGTAATTACAGCCGACATTTTTTTTACTAGAAAGTAGACGATTAGTTCTTTCCAGGACTTCTCGTTCTAACTGTTAAAACAACACGATTTTTTTATGATAAATTGATCCGTTGTTCTGACAATAATTGGCCTTTCAAACGGATATTCGTTCACCTTATTCAGTAAATTATTTGCAATCTAGATTCTGCAGCTCAACAGTTGCAATTCGTTTCTCTAACAACGTATCACTTTTAGGATAAGTGGCAGAGAGATGTTGATTACGGAATCACGCCATTCTAATGATACGGGAACGGTACGTTCTGACATTTTAACAAACACTTCTCTCTCTTACCTGGCGTATCATTCGGTTACTTTCGAGTAAATCTGGAGATTGTCACGTAATTCATCTGTTTTAAGTTATTACTCACAAAACGATATCTATAATCTGGCAAAAACTCATCTGCTTCGATAGCAAGAATAAGCTTTTTTTTTTATTATTTTTTTTTCATCTTATCTCCCTTTCCCCGTCCTACTTCAATTTCGGTAACGACGTTGATATTTTGGAAACGTTAAAAAATTAAGAAATATTGCTTTGGCTGTCTTCGACATCCTGGTGTTTCTCAGACTCGGAAAAACGATAAAAAATTTGTTGTTCTGTTGATTGCCGTTTCCAAATCGTAATAGCAAGAAAGAGATTTTCGAGCAAAAAAAAAAAAAATTGCATTTTTATCTAATTTAAAATTCCTTTTTTTCTTTTAAATTTATTCGATACTTTCTGTTTAGAAAATAAAATAATAAACATAATTAATTTAACTTACGCAAGATTTACGCGTGGAATTATTTATTCGAACAACAACAGAGCTTACTTCTTTCGAAGTTATATTCTCGATAGTACATGGCAAACATATACGTAAATATATTCAAAATTAAGAGCGATGATGCCTTAGCTATTACTATAATTAATTACGTTTAGTTAATTTTCCATAAAAGTGTGCAAATAATGCGATTATAGATACAATTAAAGTTACCAACTGCCAGGATATTAATGAAAATCCTAGCAGAAATGCTTCTCTTTCAAACAATGATGTAATGCTGCGAAGCGTGATTTGCAGGCGTCATAAGTGTAAACGTGATATATACTTTTGATATAGCGCCAGAACAAATGAGCCAACCTCGTGTTTAATATCCGTCGACCTCAGATAATATCACAGAGAAAGAGTTATCTCTACATTTATGCGTTGGAGACTCCTTACTCATAAATCTTCGGTTACGTTTCAGTTTCGAGAGTTACAGCTTACAAATCAATTAGTTTCCCTGTCGTTCTTCGTGTTTTTATTCTCCAAGAAACACAAAAAAAAAAAATTGTTATATATATCTATATTTTTTAGACGTATCGATCACTTCCGAGTGGTTACAAAATTATTTAGCACCTTCTTTTTTTTTTTTTATCGTAGATTCGATTTGTTTCGAAGAAGTAATTATTACTGATATCGGATATAACACGCTGTTATAGAAAAGGCAAATTGTTATACCACTTATCGCTTTTCTGCTTAAGCACCCAGTGCAAACTTGTATTGATTCTATGCTTATATATATTACATATCATCGAAGTTATTGGAGTCATTTGTCAAGTGTTATCAGCATTTTTTCAGCATGGAAACAGGTGTTACTTTTTAATCAATATAAAATAAGAATAGACGTCTTTCAACACCATTATTTTCCACAGAAAATTATTCAGGTAACGATACAAAAAGGAGAAATATATCCACACCTTAAAGGAAACAAGTTCAAACTCGTCAATTTTTGTGTAATCGTAACAAGCTCTTTAATTTAATTAACTCTTTATAAAATATTGTTACAGGTACATCTTTCCATTTTTCCAGCATCTCGGAATTTAATAGAATTTTAATGTTCAATCCGACTTTATAAATATTCTCACGCTTCATAAATTTTTCATTCATTCTGGTTTCTTTGTAAAGTGTTTTAATTACGTTTAACTGACAACGTATTGTTTGTTAAATGCAATTATTCGTTTCGATAAAGAGCGAATTAAAATTGTTTAAATTTGCTAATAAAAATATATATATATATATATAAACGAATTTCGAATGCAAATTCGATTAATTTTTATTTAAATTCAGGAGACACGAGTCGAAATTTAAATAGAAAATTGTGATTCGCATCATTATTTTTGCATTAGTAATGTGGTGGTTAACTTACTGTGTGTTTGTTGTGGAATGCATAAGACATCATTGTTCATTACTATAGTCGACTGAATCAGGCTGTCGTGACAAGCGGGTGAAATTGGACAGAAGCACGTCTCTCTCTCTCTCTCTGCTCGTGACGTGTTTGAAGTGCAAATTACACGTCATGTCATACTACATACAAGTTGTCACGCGTGTGGGGATGTGATGTCTCGGAATAGGCCATGGGAAGTAATGGAGCGTGGGATATGGCAGAACACGTGTGTTTGAAGTCCTCATAATGGCTCGAATGTCCACAACAGAACTGCTGTCAAAACGTGGTTTGATTTTTAATTGCTCCAATGTTTCCCCGCGTTTAAAGTGTGCAAAAAGTTCTAATAAGTTTCGAACACTTCCTGAATGGTAACAGCCGTAACGCTTTAACGAATTTTCTCACCTTTCCGCTCGTACGAAAGATTAAATTTGCTTAATTTTTTAAACATTGCCGACGTTATAATTCTGTACCTCTGAGGCATGTGACACTATGTCTAGTTTAAAATACTATTGTACGTAGTGTCATGTGCCTCAGAGGTACAGAATCGTATTTTATACGTATTAAACAAACATCGCATTGTGGGAGTAGGTCGAATTTTAAGAGGAACTTTACTCTAAAACTGCCATCGAAACAGACTTCTTTTTTTTACATTTAAAATAAGAAAAACAAAAATATTCGTAGTCAACGTAAACTTAAATCAAAATTTAGTTCGATACGCAGATTTACATCCGATAAAATTCGATCGAGATAAGAGAAAAGAGAGGAAGAGTTGCAGAAATGCATACACACAACCGTGTTTATTCCGTGAAAGCATTTTCTACGGTAAGCTAATAAATTAAAGAAAGCTTCCTCCGGGATGACTGGCAGGCTGCAGCACTCTAGCAACTCTTGTGATGCCATTTGTCTTTGCAGATTGATGAGTCGACAGTGACAGTAGAGAGAGCGCATCACCTAGAAGTTTGGCTTTTTCTCCACGCTCGGTAAACTGAATCTAAAGTAATTAGGATAGCCATAGGGTTCCACTAATAACTACCAACTGCTGAGTAAAATATATATATATCTTTGTGTGCAGAAACCTTAAAATATTGTTTAAATATGAACGAAACCAATGTCAACATCAGTTTTATTCAAATACCGACAATTTAATAAAAGCTTTCCAGCTTTAAATGTTCATTCCCATCAAGAGACTTCACCTTGATTAGAATCCGAGTTAAAATCGGCTAAAGACTTGGTTTCTAATTAAAATACCTTATAAATTTTAAGGAATTAATACAAATTCCCTCTTTTAATTGACTCACAAACATATATATATACATGTAACATTAAATTAAATCGTTCAGTTTTCTCTGGTAAGAATTAAAAGATTTTGTTCGAAAAATATCGCCAGCAAAATCATTAATTATTAAAAAAAAGAAAGAAAGAAGACAATTAAAGCGCTAAAGTTAAGTCGTAACAGAGCAAAAATTTGCATAGAAATTTAATTATGCCATACGTGATTCTTTATATTTTTCGATAATAGTCTATACTGCATCACGTTAAGAAGTGCCAAGCTATAAGTAACTACTCCCTTTTCATTCACGCCCCATCATTACAACTAAGAGAACCTGCGTGTAAGAAGTCAATTTTTCAAAGTGTCCGAAAAATAGTGCAGATTTCGAATTAAGGAATTTATTTTTTGGAGGTAGAAAAAAAGTAAAAAAAAAAAAAAAATACTGGTATTTATTTAATAAATTCTTTAGAATTTAATGTTTTTTCATTAATGCAAATACGATAAATAAATATAAAATGAATAGAAGGTTGATGGAAAATGTATTATCATCATCATCATCCTTTCTAAATAAGTAAATGATAGAGGACAGTTTTATATCCGTTTTATGATTTCGGATAGGAGAGAAACCGATATGGCCATATTATATCACTTGTTTACATCATTTTAGATACACAGACTTCATATCTATAATTTATAAGTCTATAAATAGATATTCTCTTTACAACTCGCTATATATCCTTCAAAATAAATCTCCAAATATTAAATTTGATCAAATTATATCATATCTCTTTATCTGGACGGATAAAGACGTATTAAAAATATTCCTTACTTTATTTTTCTTTGTTTAAAAAAAAGTATAACCCAGGTAAAGTTTAATTTTTATAACTTAGAGAGATACAGTATAGAATTTTCGTTGTTAACTATATATATTTTTTAAACAATTCGACTTTAAAAATGTTATTGTGTATAATTAATAAACTGTCTGGATCAGCGACCTACAGCTGTCGAGGCCCGAGGCGGAAGTCTCCCTGGGGCCTCCCTAATTGGAACGGTCACCACACAAAATGTCAACACAGATATATAATTAGCATTTGTTTTAATTAAGATTAAGTAGTTAAAACGATTTGGAAAACCAAAAATCTTAAGAATAAAGAAAAAAAAAAACAACTCGCATCTAGCAAACAAATATATATTTTGACACGCACTTATCTACTCATTGTTTGCACATAGAGCTAGGTTGTGGCATGAGGACGGGCTCGTGGCTAGAGGGATGGAAACTGCTCATATAAAATTATAGATTAAAAAAGAGCTTCTAACATAAACTTTTAAACATAAACACATTTATACGTAATCATCCTCCCAGAATACAAAAATCCCCTTTTTTATATTCCTACATATAAGTACGTATGCTTAGAACTTAAGGTTCTTCGGAGGCCCCCTGATCGGAGGACCCCTTGGTAGGCCATTGATTTCTATTAATATTTAAAATCGAAGATTTAAGATGCAAAACCGATTTTTTCTGTTTTACTTTTTGTCAAAAATATTTACTCGCACTTAATGCATATATATCAAATTAAAACAAAACTTTGAAATAATAATATCGTTACTGTAGCGATCAATCATTCATGGAGATTTTTTTCTGGTATTTTTTATTTTTTTTCTTGGCTTTACTTTCTTAAACATAGAAGATTGTATTTTTCCGACTAACTTAATAGAATTGCATGGAAGAACTTTGTTATCAAATTTTTAATTTTTAATCCATTTTATTTGGACCTTTGTCATTTTTTTTACGATCTTAAGAAAGAAACTTTTATATATCTTCGATAATGTTCTTGGCTAGAAATGGAATTTCGACAGCTACATTTTGCTATCATTAAAACACATATATATGTATATAAATCTGGTTGAATAATGATGATGCATAAATTTTTTTTTACTTGTTTCTATACATCAGTCGAATAAAATTCGTATTTTTGTTTCTTCTCTATCTGATTTAATTTATCGTTTCCGAACGATATTCTCGATTCATCTACATAAATATTCTGTTTATTAAAATTACACGGTGACCATCGATGGTTTCTCTTCTTTTTTAAATACGATAAAATGTTATTTAATTTTATTTTAATAACAGTCGTCTGTATATTCTGTTTTGTTACAGATTCGCTTTGATTTTCGTTTAAAATTCCTAACGATTTTCATTTTTTTTTTTTTTTTGACCCCGGGGAGAAGCTTTACTGACAATTGCAGACAAATGTTAGAAGCGAAAGCAATTAAATTTATAAAGTTAATTATCTCTTAGCGTGACTTTGGCGAATTTTTGTTTTAATCTGATGTTCTCCTTCTTTCTTCGACTTTTAAAATTGATCGAACGATATTTGCCAGTATCAAACTTCTCTTAAATGTTTCATAAACTTAAAAATAAAAAAAAAAAAATAGACGTAAGAAATGAATATTTTTTTTTCTTCTGATATTTTATAAATTTTTAATGAAAGGAAGATATATAAAACTATTCGTAAATTAATTATATAACGCAAAAATCTTTTTTTTTTAAATCTACTTCGTTTAATTTAGTAAGTCAAGTATGAAGTATTTAGTTAGATTTTCATCCATCTTTAATGTAAATTCTCTCAAGGATTTTAAACATCTCTTGTAATCTCTAAAGTCGGATTATTCTTCTTCTTCTTTTTTTTTTATCTGGAAAATCCTTTCTAACAATACTCGGGACCTTCTCATCATCTTTACCCTTTCTCGGAAAGAACACAAAAAATAATTAAAAGATCCTTTCATTAATTGGATGCGGCTTAGAAATAATTGCAGCGGAACAAAGAGTGGTTCTTGTACTTTCTATGACCTACCTTCCGTTGCCATGGTGATTCCAAGATACTAATGAAGGCAAGAATACTGAACAAGTAACAAGACAGAGAGAGAGAGAGAATCTCTTCTTTTGTCTACCATCGCTTATTTCGATGATTTCCTTTTTTCTGATTTTTCGCCTCTTTTTCTTTTATTTTCGACTGTCTGCTCGAATTTCTACCTTTCAGAAATGCCCCAAGAAATATTTTTTGTCATTCATACTCGCATTTTTTTCCGTTTGGTTGTGTTTTTTTTTTTTCCGAATTTATTATTCTCATTTTTCTCTTTTACAAGTAGGAAAATAAGCTTTTAGGTAACTGTTGCTTTCCGTTTTAATATAATAAAATTCTAATATATATATATAAAAAAAAGATATTTTAATCGATACTTTAAAAAGAAATTTCCAAACTACAGAAAAGCAGTAAAGAAACTTGGAAAGTAAGTTTTAAAAACTTATCATTACTGTCTAGTCGGAGCTCCATCCTATCAAATTATTGTCACTTAAAGCTTTTCAATTTTTTTTCTCCTGTCAGCTGCTTAAAAATTTCGTATAAATCATCACTTTTCCTTCTTCGACCTACTCAATGTCCATTTATTACTGTTTAACCTCTTTTGAGTCGCGGTGTATCTTTTATCCAGGTTTTCTTGCCATCGAGCATCCACCGCTTGACAAGCGTTGACAAATTCGACACAAGAGACGGATTTTTATGGGATAACTGATAGAAATGGCAAAAAAAAAAGATAAAAAATTTAATTCCGAAACGATAATTTCGTTTAAAAGCTACCAGAAAGATAAATTAATAACAGTCTCTCTCTCCTCCACGCTCGCAAGTTGCGATCCGAATGGTGATCGAGACACAAAAATCGTTTTTAACTTCGATAAAAAAAAATTATTTTTATAATTTGGTGATGCGTATACTGCCTGGATGACAGACATTTCTGTAAGCGTAACAGTCGAACTCCTATAATCGTTGTTTTGAGTGGGTATCGCATTTTTTGTGGAGTGTCTACTGCGAATCGAACTTAACGCTTCGCACTTTATTGAAAGAAACAGACTGTATTGAAAGAGTATAAAGTCGAAACTCTTCTGTTTATATATCGAATGGATTTCGGTTCCTGTCAAATTTAGAAGAGATTGATGCGATTTGAATTTTTACAATCGATCGATTTTGGTATCAGATTCGATTTTCTCCCTTTAAAACGAAGAATAAATCCAAAAAAAAAGAATCGATAAAGAACTGAAAAATAAATTAGATTGTTGATTTCTAGTTTATAAAAAATTATTATTAATAAACAAACACACAAACACAAATACTGTATATATATATATATATTGCACTCTTTAATTATTCAGTTCGACTTTTTCGTGTTTTCTCAGGAGAAATAGATTTTTTATTATTTACTCTCCTTTATCTTTAATTTTTAAATATTTTTATTATTGTTTTTTTATCAATACATTGATATATTTGAACGTGGAAAGAAAAAAAAACATATTTTTAGAGGTATAAATTTAAAAAAAAAATTAACAAGATATTTTTCTAACAAAAAAAAACAAAACTCGTCTCTTAAGTGTTTATTGGTAATTTTTCTTACACGCTTAATCGACGATTTGTTTTAAATCGCGAAAGATAAATTTTTCTGTTTATATACAATATATATATATATTATTTTTCTCCAATAGATTAAATTGTGCATCCATCGGTAACTGTTGTTTTGCGTGATTTGGTCGCTTTTCCTTCACATTTCAGGATATGTCGTGTTATTCTACTAGAGAGAAAGAGAGAGAGAGATGCCGGATATTCGAAGTTGTCCTAGCAACGCCAGGAATTAAGGAAATGAATCTGCGACTGCGAATCTAATTCCAATCGCCACACAGTATCTGGATTAACAAAAAAACCCCTTAAAAACGAATATATTTCGTTAAAACGTCGTTCGTTATGTCCGCGGATTATCGAAATCGTTTTATATACGGGTATATCACCACTATCAATATATATATATATATGTGTCGTGCGTGTTATTACAGAATGGTACTTGGCATTCCTGGCGTGCTTAGCTGAGAAATACCCTTCCTATCACGTGATTCGAGTTAGGTTTGCTATCTAAACTTATATTTTCTGAAACGATCGTATTGTCGAGTTTTTTTTTTTTTGGCTGAAGTACTTGCTTCGAATTTACTAAACTCGCAGAGGAAAGAAAAACATTTTGATGGATTTTAAGTAATCTGCACTGCTAATGTTTAAACGTTAACTAAGTTTTAAATCGGTTCCTATACATATATATATATATATATATATATAAAAGAGAGTTTTCGGAGACGAATATTGAGGACTACTAAAAAATATAAAGGAAAGTATTGCAGAAGGCAATGGGAAATAAAGACGATTTAGCTACGGTTCGAGTACTTTCTTCGGGCGTTTATCTAAATCTGATGTCTCTGGAGACTTAAGGAGAATGTTGGAGAAGAGGGGGCCATGCCATGCCTCATCGAATAAACTCCTAAAACAGGAATGATGACGGACCAAGATTCGTGCGAAGATCGATCAAACTATCTGACCGTAGACATTAAGAAATCAATTTTGATTCCGACAAGTATAAAAAAACAATAAAAATAGAGAGAATTTTCAATAAAATAAGAACAAAACAAGGTTCAATTAAAACTACAAGAAGGTAAGAAGAAATACCTTCATATATATATATACAATCTGTACTAAAAATTTCGGAATGTTTTAAGGAATGGTATTGTCGATTACAAGATGGCAGCACGTCGTAACGCCGATTTATACTTCTTAAAAGCGGAGTAAAAAGCGTAATTAACATAAAAGGAAGTACATATATATATATATAAGTTTCTGTTTTTTAGTATGATGCACCTATAAAAACATACTGCAACTTCAGTTTCAGTATCGAGATTTGTGATTTTTCGAGTGACGAAAATTGATCTAGGCCAAATGGCATCTTATCATACAACCTGCGATGAGTTTATGGCAGGGATAGAGAAATGGCCAACTATGTCGAAGCATGCCTTAAGAGAAAGGACATAAAATACGACGTAAACAGAGATAGGAACAGTTGTTAAATGGGATTCTTTTTCTTATTGTATTGGTTGCTGTTTGTTGCAGATTCCAATATGTCAAATGGAATAATATTGGAAATGCTCTCCAGAGAATATTTTTTTTAGAAAATATTGCTCTTTTACTTTTGTTGTATGTTTGAGAGATGCATTTTGGTGAATATTATATATATAAAAAATTTTTCCTCTTTTTTTTTTTATCCATAAAATTCCCATAATAAATTTAGACATTTATAGAACAAAAAAGAAATGATAATAATAATAATAGTTTCCAGATATATACATATAAGCAATGTTTAATAAATAAAATAAATGCGTAACCTTTCAGAATCGATTTAAATCTTCGAAATTATTGTTTTCCGAATCAATTTAATGTATTAAAAACGAATCGATGCTTACAGAAACTGCCAGAATTTATGAAAACAATTTTTTTTTTTCGAGTTGCGGAAGCGTGTAAGAAGAACAGAATGATTACTTCTGGCTAACAAATGAAAGTAGTTATTCAAAGGGTTAAGCGATTGTATTAAGAACCGCTCGAACAATAGCAGAATTGGTCAATCTCTATGTTAGATAACCGAGTTTTCCGAGTGTCAGTACAGGCAATAAATCCACTCTAGGTAACTGCAGCACGTCTGATGCGTGATGTTGCTGCTGCTGCTGCTACTGCTGCAGCAGCAGAAGCAGCAGCATCTATGGCTGGCGTCGATCTAGCAGCTAGTCTGTCCAATCAGTCGAGTGGATCTGTCTGGCTGAATTCAGAAATGCACAGAGTCTGTAATGCATTCTTCACTTCTACTAGAGAAATACTTTCTCTCAACCTTCAATATTCTAAGCAGTTTCTATTGAATTTATTTAACTCTTTTCAATTTTCGAATTTATACAAAAAAAAAAGAAGAGGAAGAAAAGAAAATCGTGTAATGCCATTTTGAATTATTAAGCGTATAAATTATCCATTTTTTTTTTTAACAGAGCTTGTAAAATCCGAGATAAACAAGGTATGTGGCTGGTGTAGCGACTTTATTTTTATATTGATCTTACCTGATCGGTAATTGATGCAAAATCACTAGACAAGAAACGATGGTGATGGTGGTGGTAGTAGTAGTAGTAGTAGTAGTCATAGTAGGAATAGTAGTAGTAGTAGTAGTAGTTTGATTTATCATTAACAATAAATCAGACATTACATTCGATTTGTTCAGATTGTTCTTTCGTGAAGCAGATAGGAACAGATAGAAGATAATGTTGGTTATCGAGAGATGCTTCAATTCAGAAGAGAAAATGCGCACATGTCGTGCATTTTACTGAATAAAATATCCTTTTTGTGTAATGAATAAGTACTTGCAATATGCAAATTACACAAATAATCCCAGTAAATATATATATGTATTGTTTTTTTTTTTTCCTCTTAACTTTGAATTAATGCTTCTGTCATGTTTATCTCGAATATAAAATTTCTAGTAACGATATAATAAATTACCAGATTACTTGATGGAAATTAAAAAATGATGTTTTAAATCAATGGTTACCAGATTAATTTACTCGAAAAATTTAATATTTATAGGAGATAATCTTCAATTTCTTTTATGGTTAAATAGGATGGAAGACGATAACGCCTTTTATTAATTTACAACGAAATAAGCTCCTTTTATATTTCGTAAAACGACGATAAGAGGGAAGAGGAAAAATATAAGTTAACTGCTTTGTGTGGAATATATTTAGGATGGTCAGGAATTGGCTTTTTCTTATCTCCACTCAACCGGACACGGGTTCGATCAACCGTTACGAATCTATCCAGTTCGCAACCTTTACAATTCCGAATCGTTTTTACGACAAACTACTACTCTTACTCTCTCTCTCCCTTCCACGAATAGTTTTCATCCATCATAACGTTCCTTAACTCTTCCGATTTGGAAAGTACTTTAAACTGACAAGCTACACACAGCCATCAGAAAAGCGGTTATTTTTATATTCAACCATTGGATTTGTGGTCGGAATTTCGTCAAAATTGTAAAAAGAAATAAAAAAAAAACCGCTTTAAAAAAGAGACAAGATAGATACAAGTTGGCAAAATGCCCAATGCCATGCATGAACATGAAACGATAGAGAGTTTGGATCTACGAAATGAGCTGGTATAGAATATCTCCGCTCGATATGGCGGATAATCTTCTTCTTTTCTCCTGGCCAAATGAATATTCTGTCAGAATTATTTATAAAAAAAAAACTCGATTTTTAAACGATTAAAATCGGGCAGCCATGTAAATTAAACTGTTGGAACTATGGACAAAAAAGAAAACAAGATGGGAAGAACTTTCGACTTTTTTTTACTTTTTCTTGTAAAAGAAAGTTGTAAACCTTTATCAAGCTAAGCCAAACTCTTACAGATTTTCATTTATATAGAAGTAAGAAACGTAAATCTCCTACGGGGTTAACCAGCGAAGGAAAATTGGTTGGGGAAAGTTGAAGCGGAATCCAGTAACTCGGAATAATGCTAGTAGGATGGTAGTAAACACCCAAGTAGTCCGACCTGTTTGGTAATCCTAGTTCGACGTCCCACCAGGAACTGTGGGTAATTGGAAAACGCGAGGTAACTACTCAGCATTACTGCTACAGTAATAAGTATCGGATAAAACTTATAGCAAACTTGATTTACTCGGGTTTTATGACCCACTAACTCTTGAAAGATTTATTGGCATTTTGACTATATTCAGTTTAAGAGTATTTTTTTTTTTTTTTGGAGGGGCATTTAAACTTCTGTGCCCATCCGAAGACGAAAGAAATAATCTACTTACCTACCAGCAAGATTCCGAAAATTCAATGATTAAGATGGATTAACCGGAGTGATTTCAAATAAAATCTTAAACTTTTATAAGAATTATATATATAGAAAAATATCGATTAATAAAAAAAGAAAGATTTATGATTCAAAAATAAATGTTATAGTCGCTTTCCGCATCGAAACAACAGTCACGCGAAATCTTGCACTTGAAGCACAAAAATGAACGTCTTTGGGGACACGAAAAACGAACCAGATGGCCGAACTATTTTTAGATAACGAACTGGCCAAGCTCAACCAACTCACGTCTCTTAGCGTGGAACAGCTAAGACGTTTATTGTAACTTGGATATCGTTTCATTTGCCCCGGAGAGATTTAAAGGGGGGAGAAGGTTTGGTAATTTGTCCTCTGGCGAAATTTTTTAAGTTGCTAAACTCGTAAATGTTAAAGACACCGTTTGGTTTGTGTGTGTGTGTGTGTGTCTTTGACATATATAATCTTCTGTTCTGGACTCTTAAAAAAAAGTTTTTTTTTCTTTATTTTTATAGAGTCTGGCTGAATACTAAGCGAGTAATTCGACCAATTGATCGAATGCGGATAAAAGACTGCCTCTCGTGTATTTTCGACCGAAATACGAAGTTAAAAATAATAAATTCCGATGAAATTTCACGTCTCCTCGAAAATTTGCATATTGCCACGTGAAGTTTCTTCACAGAAAAAAAAAGAGGAGGAAAAAATACGTAGTTTGGATTGATTTATATACGTCAATTCGGTTTATATTAATAATAAATATATATATATATATAATTTAAAGAAACTTTTTTTTTTCTGTGATGTTAAACAAGCTCACGAGTCGATCAAAAGCTTGGACGAAATAAGAAAATAAGGATTGACTCGCTGAAAGTCGTATAAGAGTAGAATTTTGAAGCTTGGCTGCTGGATCCAAAAATGCTGTCATTGACGGCAGCTGACGTTCTTCCTTTACTGTTGGCTCAGGTGACTGACAACAAGATGGAACAGGAGTTTGTCAGATCTTCCTTCTCTTCTTTGTTATGAACTTATCCTTGGATGACATTGCCTACATTCCGATTGATTTTTTTTGCCCCGTAGACTAAGAATATCTTTAGAATTTGGCCGAATTTCGAAACAATTCATTAAAAGAAAAGAAAAAAAATCGTTCGATTTTTTCTATTTTTATCGATTTATATAAACGATTCTGATTTTTTTTATTATTATTTTTGAAAATTTTCGGTTATAAATCAGAGAAGAAAAAAAAATATATATATATATATATTAAAACTTTACCGGAGTATATACAAACATATATAAAAGTTCAAACTCTTTAAAAGATATTAAAGTTTATCCAAGATTTACTACTTGATTAAAACTTGTTGAAGTTTCGTTTAACTATTTATTGAAAGCATTTAAAGTAACCTCATAAATTTTACAAAAATGGAAAAGATAACATTTAAAATGATGTATTTTTCTCTCATGAATTTATGCATTATCCGAGCCTATAAATGATTTTAAAATTCGTTCCATAAAACTACCGAAGCATCAAGTGGACTTATTACTCAATTCCTATTGAATTATAGAGTATTTTCATAAAATTTAATACAACTGTTTCTAGATAGATTCTCTCTCTCTCTCAGAAAGTAACCATTTAACTTTTAGCTTACCCCTAGAGAAGGAGGGAAAAAAAATTAATTAACATCTCCCTATGAAAGAAAAGCGTACAAATTGAAGCAATTTAAACTTTTATATTTTTCTACAGTTTTCTATAACTGTGGATGGAGTGTATACAGAAAGAGGTTCGACTGCGGGTACCTTTTCTTTATTGGCCAGCAGTGTATTGAATGTAGGAGGAAGCAGCCCCATTTCGGGCCCTACGGGATTCAGAGGAAGAAACAATTTCATAGGATGTTTGCGTAAGGTATCGTATGCATATTTTCAACCTTTTCTAGCTTTTAATACGAATACTAGAATAGAAAAAAATGTCGGAAATGTTTCGAAATATCGTTATTTTTAATCTAAAAACATATTTATCTTTTGCTAAGTAAACTTTATTAAATTATTCTATTTTTCTTATTTTACAATATAAAAAATAAGTAATTTTTTTTTTGTTTAATTAAAATCAGGTTTTCATATTCATAAACCTGGTAAAAATTCAATTAATTAACGGTTTTAACGTATATTTTCTGTAGTAGAGATTTTGGTTTAGATTCGTCTGGTATCCTTACAGAATTTTTCTGTTCGATATACAGTCGGTTAAATTCGCTCCTTTTTTCCGAAACTACTTGAAATTCTCAATCGTATTTTTATGTTTATTCAATATTATCGAACAAAATCTGTTTCAGTTTGTTTATGGATTCAACCGGTTTACTTAAGATACCATTTTTCAATTCATGAATGTTTTATACAGAATTCAGAGCATTAATACTCTATCTATTTTTTATATTTTTAGGTGGAATTCGTGGCAGACAGTTTAACTCTAGATCTTATCGAACTGGCCAGAACTGGAAACAAACTTATAGTTCTCCACGGCAACTTGCATTTCTTGTGTCAAGAGGTTGAAGCTGCTGATCCGATCACATTCACGACTAAGGAATCTTTCCTGGTACACTTGATATTTCTTTATATATTTTCTTGCTATAAAAAAAAGTTATTCTTTCTTGTTTTCATACAGAAATCTTTCACACATATATATATTTTTCCGTTTAAAAATATAAAATATCGACAGTTATTTTCCTTTCGCAAACTTCTTTATTATGACAATTCAAAGTTCTTTAAACTATGCTTTAAATTTAAACCCGATTTACTTTAAAGTAATTCCGTGCACGTAAATTGACTTACAGCAGAAAAGTTATAGAAGAGGAAGAAATTTTAAATCCTCTTCTTTTTTTTTTTTTCTTTCTTCTTCTTCTTCTTCTTTCTCTTTTAAATCGAAATTCAAATTGCAAAACTAAATGAACAAACAAAACTATAATGAAAATTCATAAGGCATTCAAGAACTGCATTTTCTAAATTGTGTTTGGAAATCGTCTGAAATAAGCTTAAAAGTTTATGTCGCATAAGTGTTTACTTTTCGTTTAATTTTTCTCATTCTTTCGTCTTAGATAAAAAGGAAAAACAGCAGCAACAACAACAACAACTACAGCTACAATACAGGAGTAGGCTACAATAAAGTATCAGCATTTGTTTCATTTCGATTTACTGTCTCTTACATCAACACCTTTAAATAAAACGAGCAGAGAAACTCTAGAAAGAAGCCAACAATTAAGGTTGATAAATAATGTCTCTGCCAGAACTATTTTTCGTCCAGCAGATAGATTTCATTAGTTACTAATTGCAGGCTTCCATCTTCTACCATACATCATTCTTTTTACTTACTTCCATAAATAATTAATTTAGTTTAAAATATAAAAATGTTACAAAATTCGACTAGATAAAGAATATAATTCATAATAATTTACTGTAAGAAGAATTAAATTTTTAAAATCTGATTACCTTCTATTATCATTTTATGATCTCTTTCTTTAAAAACACACCTGGAAATTCTATTCAACACAACTAGAAACATATAAAAAAAAATATATATATATATATATATATTTTCTATAATTAAATTTTGTATCCAGATAACGATTGATCTACTTTCTCTACATTAATTATGACAAACTTTGCAGAGAAAATTGAAAGTGTATCTATTTGGTAGTAAATATCGTTCGTTATGTATTAGTTTACTTAAGTCATTTTAATCTCATTATTCTAGTTGCTTTCATATTCCCAGACGTCTAACAAATAATTCAATTAAGAAAACGTCCCTTTCTCCAGACAGTTTTGCAAAATTTAGACAATGAAATCGTCTTTTTTTCATGAAAAAATATATATATAAGAAGTTCTTTAACATCTCTTAAATAATAAGCGTTACATATATATAGTTATAGATAAATAATTTGATTCGAATCTAACTTATTCGTATTTGTTTTTTATAAGAAAACTTATGTTTTTTTTTCTTTCTAGTATAGTTATGTTAAATATGTGAAGTAAATTATGTTATTCGTTTATGAAAATTTATTTTTCAACTATGCAAACAAACTAATCAAATCATTAATATGAGAAAAAATATATACATATTTTTTATACTGTATAACAAATATTTTTCTTGTTAAAATTAGTTTGCTCTTAGTTAATACAGAAGAAGTTATGGATCCTATATGTAAACAAATCGGAAATTATGATGTTTAATATCTTATTTTTTAAAGATATTTCAATTAAATGAGAGCTTCTCTTATGGGAATTCCGTTATGACAATGCGTGCGAAATTTTTGATTTGCATGAATGAGATTTTAACTTTTTTTTTTTTAAGAAAAATATTGGGGTCTATAAATATTTATGTTTCATAATTTTTATCCGAGTGTAAAGCCGATTATTTTGGTAGAAAATCGTGACAAAATTTTTAAAAATAATGCCTAAAAATATTATTTTTTATCCTCTACTTTTCTGGTTGTTTGGCTATTCAACACGCTGAATGAAAATTATTGCTTTTAAAATTACTCGACAAATTTTGATATAGTATTTTATGTTTTATATAAAATAATATTTTAATAAAATTCTACCAACACGCTTGAGAAATAAAGAGAAAAAAATTTTTTTCTGGTGAAATATCGACATCTCTAATTCGTCGGGTCTTTTATAAAGGAGAATAATGTTTCAAAAAATTGTTTAAAATAACTTCGACCGAAGAGAAAAATGACCTATATTTCTATCAAGTTTCTTCTTTTAATAGAAATTAAAGAAAGAAAAAAAATATATATCTTGTATAATCCACCAAATACCAAAGAAGCAAAATGTACTGATAAAGAATAAAGAAGTATATTTCCATCAAACTAACTTATAAGAAAATATTTGTACACAGAAAAAAAGAGATCATGAAAAACATCCAAGAATTTTCTGGAGAAATTGAACTTAAAAAAAAAAAAAAAAAGATAGGCTATATAGAAATATTCTGAAGATCGAGAAACATTCTAAAAGCTTTACCAGCCAACTAAAATTGTAAGAGTAACTATAAACCCGATAAGGATTGAACGTATCTTAAAATCCTCGAAAATTAAAAAAAAATCATTAATTTAATTTCTTTAATTCGATATTTGTGATATAATTTCAACTAATAATTAAAAAAAATTCTAACAGATACAGGTTAACATTCAAAAATCCGGATTCTCCAGTATTCCGGCATGAATTTCACGAGGATATTTTCAAATTTCACAGCACTTTTTTCAATTAAAATTCTGTAGAACTGTCTGTACTGTATTTCATTTAGTCGGTGAACAACAAAATTTCGTTTTCGTTACTTAACGTTTATTATTTTTTCCTTTAAAAGACTGTAAATGTGATAATTTTCTATTAAATATATATATATATATACAGCATATATATATATATATATATAAACCTTCGATTATCCGGCATATTCAAAAATCCTCCACTCCTCAGGTACCGAGGATTGCCGGATTTTTGAATGTTTACCTGTATTACTATCAAAATTACATTTTACTCCATCCGTTCGCTATTCAAGATAGACCAAACTACTTTAAACGGTTTTTAGATTGGATAAACTTTCATATTTTTCTGTTTTTCTGCCATATTAAATTTAAGGCAAGGTGGTAAAATTAACTGGCTAACGTAAAAAAAAAAAAAAAGTTTCGTGAAGATTTTAAAGAAAATGGGGAGAAATTTATGGGGAGAAATTTATATTATTAAAGAAAACTGTAAGTTATAAATGATACAGTTAATTCGTTTTTAAAATTTTATGTATACTTTCTCGCTTATCTTATATAATCGTTTAAAAATTCTCCAAATAACTCTTAAAATATTGAAAAAAATATATATAAAACTTATGGAGTAAATCCGGATTTTCTTCCAGTAAGTTTGAGTGGAGTTATTTTATACCATTATAAAAATAAAATGGTAAGAGTTATTTAGTGGGAACAGCTCTAGTTTTGAGAAAAACTGTTCCCGAAAACTGAAGAATGGTACTTATGAGTTTCCATTTGAGTGATAAAGTTAAAAAGTCTAAGACATAAAACAAGATTTAGTGCTTTCAGTTGCTAAAAACTCCGTTTTAAATTTATTTAAATTTAATTGTTAGAAAAAAAAACAATAAATATAATACTTTATTTTATCTATAATCACCCATACCTGACAGCAGTCGAAGGAGCTTTTGTAATATATAGAAAGAGTTGTATATTATAAAGACATTCAGACAGGATGTATAGAAAGTCGAGTGTCTATGAGAAAATCCACTGGTGGAGAAGCCATAGATTAAAAATGATGTAAGAGTGCAGTTGAAGTGTTAAGTCGACTGTAACGATGAAATTTCTCTCGGGGTTATGGGTTTCAATGATCTCGATACCGTTGAGATCCGGTTTATTGCCTTCGCTGTTGTGACCCAATATCGTCACCTAGCAGATGGTTGATAGACAGCTATTCACTTCTTTCCAACTTGGATCTGGCTCAAACAAGTTCTGCTTTGTGATATAAAGTCACTCTATATTGTCTCTCTTGTCTTAAACATTGTGATTGATCAGCCTTACACTTATACATAAAAGTCTACTAACAAAAATTAATGACTTATTAATATAAATTTATAAGGTTAAAGCGTCATGGTAGATATCACCACCGTGATTTATAGTCTCTCTATATACAGTATATAGCCATTTTTTGTGATGATTTTTATGCTATGCGCTTATGATAACATAATTTCTACAGTGGAAAAATAAATTTTATATTAAAAACAAGAGGATAATTGAATTTTTTTTATACCGTAATTATGAAAAATAAAATAATATTAAAGGATTTTAATGCCAGTAATAAAAATAAGAATATTGTTAATAAACATTTCCAAAATGGTTATCTTTAGCAATCCGAATTAAATATTAACCTATTACTTTTACTTTCCTTAATTACAGAATCTCGTTTCTCTTTATCTTAATTTAGGAAAATGTTTAAGTAATCAAAGATATTAAAGTTTTAATAGCAAAAATTTTTCTCATTCAATTCGTGTGTCAGTTATCTTCTCTTCTAATCATAATTTGTATCAAGCAACAACTACCGTATTCATTTATATATATATAAATGATAACTAACAAGAACATTTCCCCCCCCCTCATTGATAAACTTTATAATTTACTTTAAATCTTCCCAATCGTTATTTTTCTCGACAAGCTTAATTTATGCAATATAGAGTGGCATTCATGTACATTCCTCTCTTAAAAATTTCGTGTTGTGAAGATTCTAAAGTGAAAAAATAATAATTTTATGGGTAATTATCATTAAAATACTCGACTTTATGAATATTTAAATAAGTTTATCATAGTTTTTTATATGCATTTATAGTAAGATGCCATAAAAAATAACTTAAGAATTTAATTGAAAGAAGATGCAGTATTAACATAATCCTACTACTCGAGTCTGTAGAGCATTATCTTAAGTTTAATCTCTGCATTTTATTCTGAAACCATGTTGTTTTAAAGTAATTTAATCCATTTTTACAAAAGTAGTTTATTTCCCAGTAGAACATAATTCATAAAAATATTTTTTTTATTTTTTTACCTTGGATGTAGGCTCTACCAAGTTGGGAAGCGGCTAGAGCTGGAAGCATTTCATTCAAGATACGTACTAATGAACCTAATGGTGTCTTAATGTATAACAGTGGTGCCCAGGGGGACACAGCCCAGGGGGATTTTTTCGCTTTCGAGTTACTAGACGGACACGTGTTCTTGCTACTTAATCTTGGATCTGGTGCGGTCAAGGCAAAAGCCACTACAAGAAGAGTAGATGATGGTCAGTGGCATACAGTGTCATTAAGAAGAACAGGAAAGTCTGGTCGTGTAACAGTAGACGAATCTGCTGTAGACTTTATAACGCCTGGTAAGTGAAAGAATACCCATTAAAAATAGATCAAAATCAATTATTAATATCACCTTTGCCACTCTATCTGCCTATATATATATTCTTTATATTTTTATATGCGAACAATTTGCATAATTAAATTAGTCAGAGGACGTGTTATAACTTTAATTATCGTTACATTTAAAACCACGAAAATAAAATTCGGAAAGAATACTTATCAAGTCGTTTATCTTAAAATAATTAATTTATATTAAGAAATCCCATTAAAATTTAAAATTACTTCTTGATTATCATAAAGAAGTTTAAATACAGAATTTTTCGCTAATTGAATTATCATCAGTTTAACAAATGCCTAAGAAGAAGAATAAAATCATCTTTGAAGATTAATAATAGAAGAGAGAAAATTTTGATTGTAACGATTTAATTCATTAACTTTCTGGAAAATTTTCTGTGAGGAATTTTAACTTGAGTAAACAATGGAATTTTTGGTTACTAGATCTAGAAAATAATTAAGAGGAAAATTCAGTTAGATTTACTCCTGTAAATATAATAAGCTAGTTTTGAAAAGATGAAGAGAGCCATACTTAATTCAGTCGAATGAAGAAACCGAATAATTATTATTATCCCACTTCAAATTTTAAAATCTCGTTTATCTTTAAATTTAAAATCTGTAAAACTAATTTAACTAAGCTCGATAATAAATTTCAATTATTCCTGAAATATTTTCATCATTTTTTTTTTAATTATTTAATTATTATTACCATTTTTTTCTTCTTCTTCTTAGAGAAGAGAAATGTATGGTTTTATTGATTGGCAAGTTTGTTTCTTATGGTCTAATGGCGAAGAATAGTAAACAAAAAATTGAAATTTTTGTATAAATCAAAACAAAAAAATAAATAAATAAATATTCTTCTAACAAGAATTTATTCTTTTTTTTTTTTCGTTGGAGTGGACGAAAATTGCACATTCAGACAGAAAATGGAGGAGGTGGATGGAGACACTGTCAATGGCAACTAACTATACTAATCTGAAACCGTTTCCTTGTTACTTTATTTTTTCATTGGTAAAAAAGAGCAAAAGAAAGAAAGAAAGGAGATATCGCTCTGTGAAAAGAACTTTAGATCAACATCATTTTGCACTTTATGTTAACAAAACTAAGTTGCAATCTCTAGATAGAAAGTTTATATTCCTGTTTGGTTTGGATATTTTTATTACTATTATTGTTGTTGTTGTTGTTGCTATTGTGATTGAATGTTTACTTATAGGTAACTCTAATCAGCTGGATTTAGAAGGAGCTCTTTACCTGGGAGGAGTCGGAGTCAGCGATCAAGGAATGTCTGTGCCTAGCGAGTTGTGGTCCGGAATGTTAAGATATGGTTATGTGGGTTGCATGAGAGATTTAGTGGTTAATGGTAAAGCTGTAGATATAGCAGTCTTCGCAAAAAAACAAGATTCTGGAAGCATCCGTCCTGCGTGTCACACTTCTCCTACTCAATGCGATAGTCAACCTTGTCTGAATGGAGGACAATGCGCTGAAGGTTGGAATCGCTTCATCTGTGATTGTTCCCATACTAGTTTTTCCGGTGCCGTCTGTGCCAAAGGTAAACAAACACCACCTTCTTCCTCCTTTTCTAACATTATTACGTATTAATCAATACAAGTTACGTCCAAAATATTCGTCGCTATCACATTAATGAAAGTTTTAATAATTCAAAGCTATTGTTTTGATAAATAGCATCGCCTCTATTTTAATAGTAATTTTTTAATGTTACAAAACGTTAAATATATATATTTTGCTACAAATTTAATTATTTAAACTGTAACTTGTTAGCGATGGATAACAATTTAAACGCGATTAAAAAAAATTATCGTTTACTAGCCGTTTGTTATGGAGTAAAAATTAAACAAAGCAATTAACGAACTGCATAAGAGCTCAAGTTTTATTATTTAATCAAATTCTAAGAGCATTTTTAAGCGGAATATACGTATTTTTTGAATTTTATATACATTTTTTTCATTATTTTTTTTTAAAGTTACGAAGAACAGCTGTTGCAAATCGTTAAAAATATCAAAAGTACCTTTGCTGACACGACCAAAATGATTGATCGAATTATGCTACTCCGTAATATTTAAATGGAATCGAAAAGTTTGCTTCTCTAGATGAATATTTTACTTTGTAATTTAAAAAAAAAATCTGTTTTAAATATTTTTAAATACGAGAAAATGTTTAGCCATAACAATAACCAAGTTACAAACTACCAAAGACAGTTAATCAGATAGGAATGCCGAAGTAATATATATATTTTATATATTGTCATAGAAACAAAATCACATCAGCAAAATTTGATTTACTTTTATATATCATTCAACATCACTAAAAGTTATTAAATTTCGAATTTATTGCTTCAATCAACTAAATACATTAAAATTTTAATGGTTACCTTTTCGGCCAACAAAATTTTGATTTTATTATTTGATCCAGTCGTTAAAGATGGAAGAGTTTTCTAAATAAATTAATGACGGAGAACTTATTTTTCTCTATACGAGTTTAATTGAAGATAAAGATCAACTAGTTATATATATATTAAGATTCGCCATTTAATTTTATTATCGTTTAATAACTGGAATTTTAACAAATATCCGGACTAACGAGCGATGTCGATTGTTTATCGTCACCAGTACGTCTTCGGAAAGTCTCCATTTCTCAAACGTTATTTTAGATTTTTCGATTTAGAAACGTCTACAGTACTTGTTCAGGCATGGCTATCTCCAAAAAAAAAAAAGTAATTCACGATAATACTTCTGGGAAAATTGAACTTGTACTATAATTTTCCAAATAATAATAAGATTCTAAGCAATTTCTGTATCCGAAATTTTCTTTCTAATCATCTTGTTTCATCTTCCTAATCGAAACTCCTATTTGGGAGTTCAAAATACGTCGTTACTTCTTAGAAAAGGAAAGTAATAACGCAAAATAATAATAATATAAAAAAAAAAGAGTGAAAGTATCGATTTTATCAGTTTTTGATATCTAATTCAGACTGTTTTCTGTGGGGGAAAGGTCAAATTTTCTAGATTTATCGTCTGTTCGGTCGGTTGAAGATTCCTAGTCATAAGGGAGGATTTTTTTTTTCCTTTATCCAGCAGTTAGTAATGATAACAAAAAAAGAAAAGTTAGAGCAGCTGTCTGTTATCTGGACCTCTTGTTTGGTCAATATGACATAGGTTGATTGACAATTCCCAACTTTCGGAAAGAGAGTCTCCAACTGTCTAGGTTTGTCTCCTGCCACGGCCATTTGGGAAAATGTCGTTCAAAATTAGATGGCGCACGTGGAACTCCCAGAGAGAGACAGAAACGTTGAAGAAAATGATGGCTCCTCCCGCCATCTGGTATAACTTCCATGAACTAATGACTGCTGTTTATTATCGGAGAAATTTTCTCGTTAATGTATTTTCTAAAGTAACAAATCGCTCTATTTCCTTCAGAATTTTACTTAATTACGCGCTGGAAAAAAGAAAAAAAAAAAAAAAAGGAAAGAAAGAAGAAATACATTAAAGTTCTTTCTTTTCACCATAAGAAAGACACAATTAAGGAGAATCGACTAAACCATATTCCGGAATTTATGTCGTTATAATTAGACGGATACAGATTCGGATATTCTCAATTCTCGTGAATATTTATCGTTATATTCGCGAAACTTTATTGGTAAATTAATATATTTAGCATCACTAACCAAAGTCTCGAATGATTTTCGTTTTTTTTTTTAACGAAAAACGGAAAATCTTCCGATATTTAATGCCGAATTAACGGTTTAAAATATTTTTCTACTAATAAAAAAAAATTGTTTATTAAAAAATCGCATCATGTTTGACGCATCATCAAACATGGTTGCAGTAATTAATATTTTCCGATTTTATTAGCTTAAATTAATATATTTAATTATACTAATAAAGTAATTTTTAAAGTTTTTCTAAACGGGGAAAGATAAAATTTTACGATCTGCATCGATAATTTGTTTTAGTAGAAGCAGAAATTTATTAAAAAAAAAAAAAAAAAATGTTCTCCAGAACTTTATCGTTAAGTTATAAGTGTACAGTATGTATAAGATATATATTTTCACGTTCTTATCACGCGTGAATTTATGAATCTCCGAAAATAAAATACGGAATCGATCATCAACGGCTTGACGCACTTTTTCCGAATCAATGGTAGAGAGTTTTCTTTAAATCTTTGACAGAGAAATTTCCAAAAATACTATTTCATGCCAGACTAACTCGAAAGGTTTTTTCTTTTTTTTTTTTTTACTTGGCGATTTTTATCAATATGCGAGGACGGAGAGAAAAAAAAGTAAAGAGGAAGGGGAAGGAAAAATGAAAAAAAAAAAAAAAAAAACGAATTAACTTTCTCTCTCGGTAGAAAATGCTTTTATAAGTTATGTAAATGCAAAGTAAAATTTTGCTTTCTAAAGTGAAGATAGGTATCCTTCTTTAATTCGTTTCTCGCTCTGCTGATCATTGTCGAGTCGTATCTGAAGCGACCAAGACGAATCGCGAATATTTTTTACAGAATAACCAACTCCAATTATTTTATACGCTCGAAAATTAATTATATACAGTTTGTCTCCATGTTTAAACAAAGTTTTCTTGCGATATTTTCGAGTTATCGGCTCAAACAACCGATGGTTTCTCCGATATAGTACTTTACTTTTAGGATATATATATATATATTAAAGATACAGGTATGGTAACGCAATTTGTTTCGGTTGTAGTAATATTTGCTTGAGTTATTGTAGTAACCGGTCAATGAACTCCTTTAATCTCCAACAAAATGACTTAAAACATTGAAGCAATCTTCCATAACGGACGGAAATGCTGCACTTATAACACTTAATGATATTAAATCACGCCCGCATCCAAAAATGTTAAAAAAAAAAAAAATTCGATGGTTTCGCATCGACTTAATCGATTTAATTCGCGGTTTTATAACCGCGATGGTACTTTTACTTATTTTGACTCCAGAATCCGGTTTTTGACCCGTCACGTGATCCAATTTGGCATCGAAAGTCAAAGAAAAGAATAGAAAGAGCCGCTGCCACCAGTCACGGAAAGAGCCATGGAATTGATCGGAATTCCAGTCAGAGATTCCGTGAAAACTAGATTTCCGCGTTGTTCGACCTGGAATTCCACTTATCTGAGTAATTTGCATGTCTAAGTCTCTTACAAATAGAGTAAGGACTGTTTCCCAGGCCAGGAAAAAAAAACAAATATGGAATTTATTTTTTCCTTTTAGATTGTCGAGTAGTTTATGCCGAAAGAATACAAAATGGGGAATAACAGGAGATTAATTTATATCAATTTTATATTATTGTCTATCACACCATAAAATTTTAGGAGGTCTTTTAATTTTTTCGATTAAAATAGTTTATCAAAGCTTTCTAGACGTGTTACTGCCTTTAGTCGTTAAAAACTCATGGCGAAAAAACAACAAAAAAAATGGAAATTTTCAAACATTCATCTAATATTTTATTAAAATTAACATAAACACTTCTATAAGTTTTTTCTTATTTTAAAAAAAAAACATTCTCTTTAAAATATTTTCAGATTTTCTACTAAAATATTCGAGATAAAGGTATTAAAAAACTGGAATTTTCCTCTTGCAAATTTGTTTTTTATTTTCTTAATTATGAAATCCTCTTAAAAATAACTATCCTGATAAAATTCTACATTGGTATATGCCGAAATTTGAGTTTTTCATTCAGAATTTAAAAAAAAAAATATTTCTGTCTGTATATTCGTACTCAACTAAGTTTAATAATTGTACTTATAAATTTAATTTGTTTCTTCAAGTTCTAAATAATCTCTTTTATTCTTTTTTCATCTGTCCATCAACTGGCTTTATACGACTTTTGGATCAAATTGGTTTTTGTGGTTTCGCAATTTTCAATCTAAATTAGATCACAGAATATTACGCCAAATTGCTACAACATGGCTACACTTGTCCATTTGTCAAAAAATGGATTGTAACAATAATAAATGTCATTCTTGTCAGACAACTGTTTTTTTCCCCCCTCTCTCTTTTTTTTTATTTATTTTTTTCTGTATCGTATAGAATATATCCATACCGTATTAAGTCACTTCTAGGAAGACAATTTAGCGTTAACGATAAAAGAAAAATTACCATGAGCAAACTTCCTGTTATGAAGAAACAGCCGGTTAATGTTATGCCCACTTGTTTTAGAATATTTTAAATTAATTATAAGTTTAAAAAGAATGCATTTAAAATAATTAATTCTGCAGTAACACAATTTTAAGACTTGGTTTTTTTTTGTGGATTTATTTTTCTTGCCTCCTCGAAGTGCCGAAAATCTTGAAAATTAGTTGAGTTACAAAAAAAAAGCATGAAATCTATGAACAAATAACATTAGATCGAGACATTTTCAATCCGGTGAATCTTGTTAACTTAAAAGCAAAGTTTACTTTTTTTTTTTTATAGCAAAAAAAAAAGAGATGTCGAAAAACAGATCTTAGTTGGTAATTTAAGTTCTTCTTGGGACAAACAAACAGTGAAATCTCCGAATATCTAAGCGAATAGATTAAAAAAATTCATGTTTTAAGATTAAATTTTTACTTTAAGCACGAATCTACCTACAATAGATCTGGTTTAAGTATCCTGTTTAATTTTGATAATTCTATTGTCCGTTTTCTAGATGCGACTACGCTAAGTTTCGACGGTGGACAATTTATGAAGATTACAGTGCCAGAAGGTTCCTATACGCAAGCGGAAGACATCAGTCTTCGCTTCAGAACAACACGACCTAGTGGTCTTCTGATAGCCACCACCTCCGACAAGACCTCGGGTCACCTGATAGTTGCTTTGGAATCAGGAAGAGCCAAGGTCGTATTGAACGTTGGAGATAGCAACAAAGTACGTTAATCTCCACACACGAACTCCATAAAGTTAAA
Source organism: Androctonus mauritanicus (assembly GCA_011317285.2). Taxonomy (NCBI): domain Eukaryota; kingdom Metazoa; phylum Arthropoda; class Arachnida; order Scorpiones; family Buthidae; genus Androctonus; species Androctonus mauritanicus. The sequence goes on along the minus strand of WUQG02417127.1, from coordinate 13,019 downwards.
TTATTAATAATTAATTAAACCAAAACTTTTAAGGTTTTTTTGCAGTTTTTCTGTAGGCTGTTCTTAACTACACTGTTTAATTATTCTTTCAAAAGTAATATTTGAAGTATCTCTTATAGTGGTGTTGTTTAATTTCCAGGTAGTGTACATAGGACAGGGATTAAATGATGATCAATGGCATACACTTCAAATTACGAGAAGAGGACAAAGCATGGAACCTCGTGTTGACTCTGAATCCATTAGTCGAGGTAATCATTGAAAGATGATTAATTTGTATATGAAACATTAAAGCATTCTAAACTTTACTGTGTAAAGTCCATTTTGCAAATTTGCATCGAGGTTCGACTTAATGCCAATTTGCTGACACGACACTTAAACTCACACACACAAAAAAAAATTTTTACGTATTAAATCTGAAAGAGGAAAAAATATATTTTATATAAAAACGTTGAAAGAGTTATCTGAAGTGCGATAGAAGAAAAAGAAGGAAGTAAGGAAGGAAATGAAGGAAGTAGCAACTTTCTTCTCTTCCTTTTCGTACGTATGAAAAGAATCATTCTGGAATAAATAGGAATATAAACACGCGTAATTCGGTGCAACTTAAAAATTTGATAACCAGTTAAGTTTTCATCAATGTCAGTTTAATTGTCATCAATTATAATCTAGTGATGATACATTAAAGACGGGTTTCTAACCAAAATAATTACACCACACGCCATTTTTCGATTCGAAAACATAATTTGGAAAATAAGATGTATTAAAACGAAAAATTATTATTATTTATTATCATAACGAATTAAAAAAAGCAAAATTATATTCACCACAAACTTTTTTTTGTGTACCATCTTCTATTTTTTTATTTTTATTTTTCCTCGCACGAATGGCTTGGAATTAAATAACTCACGCCGTTTTGACTATTTTGCATAGTTTAATATTTAGAGATGTTTCCTCAATTAGTCCTACAATCCATTAGTTAAAAGCTTAATTAGTTAAATAAGTAGCAGACTCTACTTACCACTAATAAATATGGTAGCGCTTCCTATATTTATGTTTGAATTCTACGCTGACTGCCCACATTCGATCTTCATTAACATTTCTTTATCGTCATAATTACGATTTTTAACTACCGACTCGAATTTTCTATATTATTTCCACTTCCTTCCCCCCTTTTCGAAGTTAATTATAATTATTTATTCAACCGTACATTCCCTGGCATTTATCTCTTTAAAAGTTCAGTTCGGTCTTTAGAGGCATTGCAGTTTTAAAGCCGCAAATGCCTGCAAAACTCGATAAAGAGCGAGTTATAAACGTCCAAACGTTATTCCTGCGTATCAGAAAGCATAAAATAAATTTTCTCACCAAAATTAATAACTTTTTTTTTATTTAAAGATTCACTAAACCGCATATGTTAAAATGCATAACTGCAGCGAGGAAAGTAACGCATTTGGACGATCGCTTCAAACGAAAAATTTTCTCTCGGATGCGTTAAAAGAGGGGGATGTACCAGTAGCAAGTTTGGCTGAGTGTCTTGTCACGTGACTTCTACTTGACCTTACAAATATCTAAGGGTCATCTGGGACTACAAATCACGCTCTGGCGAATTGTACGTTAATTACGTGGCCCTAATTAGAGCTAAGTCATTATTACGGGTGTCAGTAGAAATGATGATAATCTGTAAAGATGCAGATATGAAGTACGACAGAAGCATTCGAGGCATTCTCATCAAAATTATCGTTTGTTTTAAAAGCTGAATTAAACGATAGAGAATCTCGAAAATTAAAATCTCTAGTGACTCGGAATAAATTTTGTTTAAATTTAAATGCCATTTAAAGTTATAAAACTTTTATAATACGTATCAAAATGTTTTAATTTGACTTCTTAATTAATTTTAATATTTTTATAAATGGTAAACGCGATTTTAACCTAGTTATGGAACCTTATACTGTATACTAAACACACACACAACCGGATAAACGTAATTATGGAGTAAAGTAAATTTTTTTAAAGTTCCCTCGATTATTTAATTAATTTTTACTCGATAAAAATAAAAAAATCGATTTTTTTTATTTTGCAGAACTTACTGGACAGAAGATAACTCTTGATTTTCATTCGATGCATATCGGAGCTGTGGTTCCTGATAAAAGTGCCAATACAATTAGTTCGAATTTTGTAAAAGATATACCTAACTTTGTGGGCCACATGCAACATTTTATTTTTAACGGAAACCACTTCTTCGAGATGGCAAGAAACGGACAAATGACCAATTCTCAGGTAAATAAATCTGCATCTAAGTTTAGTTAACTCGAGAGAACTGATGGCAGAATATATATATATATTTTCTTTCTTAGGTGACTGCAAAATTTGGTAAAAAAGACCACATAGTTCACCATCCAGTGACTTTCAAATCAAAATACACGTTTATAGGATTGCCACAACTCAAAGCTTACGCTTCGATGAACCTCTACTTCCAGTTTAAAACGTTAGAACCAGGTGGACTTTTGCTGTTCAACGGAGGAAAAGGTCAAGATTTTTTAGCTATAGAACTTGTCGACGGTCATCTGCACTACATATTTAATCTAGGAGATGGACCTCGCAGAGTTAGATCTAATACCAGAAACACATTAAACGATAATCACTGGCACGCCGTTACAATCGGTCGACCATTACTGAGGCAACACACGTTAATGGTGGACGACATGATTGCGACTGTGACGAGCGCAGGAGCGAATATTCATCTGGATCTTGATGGTCTCTTGTATCTGGGTGGAGTCAGGAGATCTATGTATACCTCTTTGCCTAAATTGATTCAATCAAAACACGGATTCGAAGGATGTCTAGCGTCTTTGGATCTTAACGGAGACATGTTAGACTTAAGCAAAGATGCATTAATACCTAGCACTTTAGTATCCATGGGATGCGCCGGTATGTCACTTTTAAAACTTTATTGTTAAGCCCATTAATATAATAATAATTATAATTAATTAAGACACTGTAAACCATCAGAATTCCTATTTAAACTGGTATCATTTCCGAACTCGTATTAGAAAATTTACCATCCCCCGAGCGTTATGTCGCGTGTCCTGGAGTACGTTACATAATATGGCCGAAAATAATGGTAGTAATTGGAAGAGCCTAAGGTGAGTTTTCCGTCATAGGTAAACTAACGACACGTTTGAGACATTTTAAAGGAGAATCATCGCAGTCAGTCAGGCTGCAATGTAATTAAAGTTTGTTGTCAGTCCTTCATTACGTCTGGACGTAAATCAAACAACAAACCTTATTCGTCACTCCCCGAGGACCATATTCGGTAATTATTGGATTTCGTAGTTGACGTAAATGAAGTCTGTCTTTACCTCTGTAACCATCCAAATGTCTTTACACTTCATAAAGAGAATCGTTTCTTTTTAAACGACACCAATCGTTAAACCGGATACCAAGTCGAATATATATTTTCTAGGATTATTATTATCGTTTTTTAAAGTTATTTATCTACTCCAAAGAGTTTAAAGAAGAAAAATCTTACTAATTATCACGTCTGGTTATAATAATTACCTGTCGGGTTACCTGTTTGACCGTAAATAATCGGCATAGCAAAGATTCCCAACTGTCTCCTTTCTCCTAACGCATCGTTCATCACACAATCTCCGATCGTGTATAACAAAACAAAATCAAGTAAATATTATTATTCTTCGTATAATTTTTAACATTTTCTTTGTTTTAAACGGTATTATAAAGGAGAAAACAGAATTTTACTAACTCTCAGTCGACCCCGAATTAATAATTGTTAAAGAGAGAGAAAAGTTGTTTACCAAATTAGTTTCTACTAAATAGTAAAAATACTATTTAACTCGGGGTTGATTAATGCTCTTTATATTATTTTCATTTGTAGAAAATATAAATTTCGAATGAGGACAATTCCCAGGTGAAAAACGAACCGTTAAAACACGCGAAATAGTAAAAACAAGAAAAGAGAAAATTACATTCTTAATAACTGTCACGTCGTAAAATGTTAATATTCGGTTGTCGGTCGTAAAAGACCGACTAATGTAAGAGCTGTTAATAACTTTTCGTGTTTATAATTACTAACGATTGATCGCAAATCAAATCTAAACTCGCTAATTTAACTTCTTTCAACCTCGAACAAAGCCATTCCATAGATTTTTAACCACATTATTGACTCTTTTTTATTCTTGATAGTTGTTGCGCGCTTAACGTCGGCTCGGTGACGTTTAAAGGAATACAACGTGATAAGCCGTTTTAAAAAAGGATATTACAGGTGGTATATAAGAAAATTTTTATTTTTTTTCCAGGTCCTGTAACCAAATGTAGCAATACCGCTTGCGCTAATAGAGGTATTTGTGTGCAAATGTGGAACAGTTACACCTGCGATTGTGATATGACTTCTTTTACTGGACCAACCTGTTCCGATGGTAATTCTTTCTTTTAATAACGATTTTTATGTCGATCAACCGCACTTTCGGCTCCTTTTAATCTTCATTATACCCTATATATATATATAAAAAAATATTTTTAAACAAGTTATGATAAAAATTTAACTTTTATACGCTTTCTTCTATAACTTAAACGATTAACGTTTAAGTTATAGAAGAAAGCGTATAAAAGTATAATATTTATATTATACGCTTTCTTCTATACTTAAGTTAAGTATAGAAACTAAAAGTATAGAAGAAGAAGTATAAGTATAGAAGAAACTTAAGTATAGAAGATCTAACTCTACCAGATCCATCTCCTAGACTATACTTAAGTTATACGCTTACTTCTATATTTATACTCAAGTATATTATTAATATTTTAACAACGTCGACTGTCAGTCAAAATGCCATTTTTCACCTATTTAACGAAATTAAATATAGATTATTTTTTGCGAAAAAAAGTAGAGATCAACCTCATCTCTGGTTCGAAAACGTCATAATAAAATTTACATCAACGCATTTTTAAATTTAATTTTTATAAATTCTGTTTTGCTTAAATAAATTATTTTTCCTTTTAAATTTGATTATTTATTCTTAATTCTTTCTCGGTGGTTAGATTAATTTCGAAATTATTTATTAATAATTTATTAAACGTCGAGAACTGGATGAAAGAAGTGGTTTTTAAGTTTAACTCGAGTGTGTGGCCTCTGGGGTTATAAAGTGTTAATTTAATAAAATAATTTAAACTGAAAGTTTTCTCGAAGATATTATTTCGAAAATTCGATAATATGGTGAAATTATGTTTCGTTTATATACATATATATATATAAAACATTCAAAATTAAAACAGTTTTCTCTGGAAACTGTTAAACTCGACTAGTTTCTGATAAACTTGGTTTTGGCCATTTTTATATTCTTGTTTTTTTTTTAAACTCTAGGCCTATATATCTGTTTAATGATTAATGATCTCGATAACTTGTTAAGTGATACACAAATTAACTCCGATAAATATAGTTATAAAGTTGTCACTTGGAAGTTATCCGGATAATTTGGAGTAATTTTAGCTTAACTTGCCATAGAAAACCTTTAATTTAAAATCGGTTATTATGTCATAGAATATCGACGCTAAAAGTTAATTCTCGATTATCGTTCGTTAACTATCAACGACAGAATGTAAAACTATGTTTATTATTACACAAATATCATCAGCTCTAAGGCAGGAATTAGCAAAAACAATTTTTTTTTCCCCCTGTCTTAGAGTTGATGATATTTGTGTAGTTTTAACTTGTGACAGTGTAGATCTTTGATACTTGTTATGTTTATTATTAAACAATATTTTTTAATGGAGTAAAAATTTTTTCCAGAAAGCATCGCTTACAGATTTCATCCCGGAGGTGGCTTAATTACCTTTTCTTATCCTAAAGATAAGAGGCCAGACACTAAAAGCGATCTGCTAGCACTGGGCATCATCACCATGACAGTGAATGCAGTATTGATGAGGATCGATAGCGGGAGCAGTAACGATTATATGGAATTAGAAGTTGTAAGAAGCTTTTTAAATGTTTTAATTGTCGTATCTCTCTTAGCGGTTATAATTATTGCATCACTCTCTCTCTCCAAATAGGTGGATGGTAACGTGTTCATGGTATATAATATGGGCACCGAAGACCATCCGATTGGCGAACTCAGCGTAAACGTTAACGATGGCCAATATCACGTGATCAGATTCACCAGATCAGGACCAAATTCTACCATTCAAGTAGACGATCATAACGTTAGAATCAAACATCCGAAAGGTAATTTGCGTCGATATAAAATAAAGATTGATTTTCGAAAACTTTTAACGCCTTATTAATTGTTTTAAATCTTACTTTCGATTAATATTACGAAACGTAAATGATTAATGTTTATTATTTGGATCGTGACCACCTTTTTCTCATAAAAATTAATGAGCGTGTCTCTTACACACTACCTATGATTAAATGTTGGTATTGCAACCATCTCTATAACGGCGTGAATAGCACAATAGCGCAGTTGAATTATATTGCTACAGATGTACACACATATCTTTGGCAGAACTGTTGCAGTAATAAATCTTTCTGTATCGAGTACTCGCTAGTATAAGAGAAAATTTATAAATTCGCCATATTTTCTATTAGTAAATTATCTTTAATTTCTATATCGGGATTAACTAGCAATTTTAGATTTTCTTTATAATTTTTTTAGTCTTGTGGAAATGATGATTATTGGGAAGTAAAAATGTATATTTTTCTTATTCTGTTTGATATATTCAGAACTCTACAACATCATCTTCAATATCTACTCGGAACGTAGCTTTCTATACAATCGTACAATAGAAACGAACAATAAATAGAGATAACAAACAGGAGAAAAAAATTCCTTTTCTTGGAACGACTCGATTTATTGACGGTCATCTGTTTTATGTTCCTTTGATGTATTTTTGTGTTTTGGTACTTTTTTTAAATTATAAAAAAAAAATAAACCTGTCGATTTTAGGGAGACAACTGACCATATTCAATAGTCATTCCAAAATTCAAGTTGGAGGCAAGAAGAATCCAATCAAAAATAAAATAGATCGACCTTTCCAAGGGGTAATTGCTGGATTGGTTTTCAATGGAGTTCGTATTTTAGATATGGCTGCTGAAGTCGATCCTAGTGTAACAGTCGAAGGCGATGTGGAATTGCTGGTATCTATTCCTCACGATTCTCATCAGTCTAGTTTAGCGCCTACGCCTCAAATGCAACAGGTTTGATATTCGAACAGTTTAATTAATTTAAATTTCAGTTTTTATCCTGAATAAAATATATTTTTCCCGTTAAATAGCCTAAAGGAAGTTCTATGATAGATGAAGAAGATCCTGTTTCTTCGGGAGGAGGATCTGGATGCTGGGATGACGAGGATCGATGCAATTTCAATGAAGGTGGTTCTGGTCGGTTTTCTTGATGTTGGATTAATTTTTATTGTTATAATTTTAAATTATTATTACCTTAATAAGCAAAATTTCACGTTAAGGTAGAATTATTTTAATAAATTATTAAGAAAATATTTAATTCTATAAAAATCTATAGATTATTGAACGAATTATAAGCGATTGTTTTATGCTTAATATTAAATGCTAAATAGAATTAAGAATATTCAAGTTAATAGTCTATTCTGATGGTTAATCCAAAAACTTCTTTAATTAAAAAAATAACTGACTTGGTTGGCTAACTGATTTTAATCATATTTACATGCAGCTTTCTATAAATATGAAAAAAATCAAATAAATAAGAAGTAAATACTGTATATTTACATAATTTCAGGACATGTTCTTGATAGAAACGTTTATGTAACATATATTCATAAACATATATTCAAAAAGAAACTACTTGTTGAGTAATGAGTCATTTTATACTGGTCAACATGTTCATAGAATAATCTGCAATAAGATCGATACATTGCATGCAAATTGATAAGCTTAAAGACTCAACTATATTAACTTGTATGCAATGTGGACCATGTATCAATTTTTTCATTAAGGGATATTCTATGAACATTCATTACTCAGCAAACATACGTGTTTATATAAATATTTCTCATTGTTTTATCAAGAGGAACACACGTTCGTCTTGATGAAACAATGGTTGGTTGGTTTCTAGAGCAACTGGATAACTGGAAAAATTATTTTGAGTTTTAGAAAAGTTTAAAAAATAAAAAAAGAGCATTTTATTTTTCCAAGATTTTAAATTGGATTGATAACGCGGATGTATTTCTTTGTGGGAAATGAATTTCTTTCTCTTTTGATTACAGGTGACGACTTAATCACTCCCGTCCATATCTTGCCCACGGCTAATCCAACGAATCTGGTGACAGATTCCGAGACCAATCTGGAAGACAAACTTTGCGACGACGAAGAAGAATTCTGTCCAGAAGGTTCTGGTTCAGGAGAAGTATTAAATCCAATACCAACAGACGATTTGGTAGAAATAATAGATGCATCGAAACCACTTTATCCTACAGACGACACTTCGGAACAAGATCTGTCTTCCGTCATTAGACCTCAAGTACCTCACCAACCATCACCATCAACCGTCCAAACAACACGCTCTCCACTAATAATTTACGAGGTTCCGATTCCTCAGAATCCGGGATCGGGACAAGAAGTACAGCGGCCAAATCACAAAACTAAAAGTTCAGCCGATAGTACAGCTCTAGTCATAGGTATCATAGCTGGAGTTCTCATCGGCATAGTCCTGGTTGCACTTATCGTCTATCGAATTAGAAATCGATCAGAAGGTTCTTATAAAATTGACGAAAGCAAAAACTATCAGTTTGCCGCTGTTTCAGCTAGTCCATCCTTACTAAATGGGCAACAAGCGCATATGAATGGTACTGTCAAAACTGGAGAGAAAGCTACCAGAAATCCTAATATTACGAAAGATGGTAAAGATTTGAAAGAGTGGTACGTGTGAACGATTCCTCCATCTTGCGTGATATGCCTCGCGAACGATATTTCTCTCTCAAAATATCGCCAATCATAATTAAAGTGGCCATTTTTAAGAATCGATCACCATCCGTGATCGCCTTCAGAGGTCTGGTCGTCGTTTATCACTTTTTACCTTAACAGGTAGGAAAATGCCAATCCAAAGGATTAATCGTCATACTGCGATGGATTATTCGCCGCTTCCTTTTTTTTTTCTTTTCTTATACAGAGGAAAAAAAAAAACAAAAATTGTTTTTTGGATCATTTTTAGACGTGATGCAAATTTGAAATGCTGCGGAGCATATTTCATTCGCTACTGCTACAATTTCACGATTTTGAGACAACAAAATTATATAGATTGGTGAAATACCTATTTGTACTCTCATTTTTCAACAGAATTGACTGTTTGATGGAGTAATCAGTATATTGTGTCGATTGGAAATTTATGAAAAAAAAAAAAAATCGATTCCTCCCGAAAACAGATTCTTATCCGTTTTATATCACGAAATTTGTTTACGAAAACACCCAAATAACCCGATTTTATGATCGATAATAGTGCATCACCATCGCAATATTTAGGATCAGATTTTACACCCAGTTCATGGCCTAACCTTAGCTTTTATGCAACGTAACGTATTTAGATACAGTGTGGCTCCATCTATCTCCTGGTTTTTAAATTAGTCGAATTTTGCTTGAGGTATTGGAGATGAAAAAAGTGAACGATAGAAGAAAAAAAATATAAAAATACAAATTGTAAAGATTAGTCTAGCGAGTAAATATTTTTGAAGATAACTATGGATGAATCACGTGATATATATATCAATGGGATGAAAGCCACGCACCCTCCCGATTTTATTTTCGCGACTACCATCATCGGCCCTGTTTATACATTATGGTTGCTCTACTGTACTTTATTAATCATTGTCGGGATCCTGGCAATAAAATCGTTAGGAAATTGTGCAAATAAAACAATGAGAAAGAAAAAAAAATCTTTTTTCCTCTCTCTCTGTTCATATTTTTTTGATACCACCTTTAAATTTATCCAGAGAAAAATTCATTTTGACTTCTTAGCGCGCATCGACAAAGTTAAATATATTTTAAAAAATAATACTAAAGCTGAAAAATTTGATTTTAAATTGACATTCTATAGATAAGAAATTTTTTGGCTATCTTTTCTTCCCAAGAGTAAACATAGATTTGTTTAATTCGTGAAAAAATATTGGCTAAAATGTTAAAAATTTTAATATCAAATTTTATTAAAATATTTAGAAAATTATTATTATTTATAATACAAGATTTTATAAAATTTAAATTCAATTATTTTATAGTCATCTGTTAAAATTGAAAAATATGCTATGTTTATTAATTCATTCTAAAAATTTCTCTTAGCAACTTTATGGAAGAAAGAAAGAAAAATTTCATTTATAAATTCCTAAGAGAATCATGATTATATAAACAATATGGTAATACCTCGAATTACGTATACATAACTTCTCTTCATCCTGGTTCCTGGTCCATTTGTTTGTTTCTCTTCATCCTGTCCCTTGGCCCATTTGTTTGTTTCACACCCCTGGCCCATTTGTTTGTTTTTCTTCATCCTGTCCCCTGGCCAATTTGTTTATTCACCCTTAATCAACAAATTAGCAAATGAAATCATCATAAGTTACGATGATTTCATTTGCTGATTTGTTGATTAAGGGTCTTTAATTACAACTAACTATTATAAATTATTTTCTTGATAGTAAAGAACCAATTAAGAACCTAATACATATGTATCTGAAATTAGATTTGGGAATCTGTAGGTACCCGATTTACATAATTTTCGACTTACATTACGTTTCTCAGTCCCACCTATTACGTAACTCGGGAGTATTACTTTATACTAATATTTTGTAAAGTTAAACTTAATCATTCAAAATTATAATCAGACTACATACGATACGGTGTATCTCAGACACCTTAATATAGAAAAAATATTCTTTACATATAACATAGAAAATAAATATTTGGTGCAGTATAGGCTACAGTAATTGATGACATGTAGGCCTTTATGGCAAACTAAAAGATCACTATTAACACGAGCACTATTGGTATCTGCAAATATTCATCGAAGGAATGAGTGCATTCAAATATTCAATTACATCTTGTATACTGTATCTTTGCGTATGGTACTAAAAAATACAAAATGTAATTTATGCTAGTTATTGCTAGTTGGCTACTATATACATAATGTGCCCTTGGCATAAATCCATAAGTAAAAATTAAGTGATGTTAGCACTTCGTCTTCGACTTATCCATTGTTTTCGAAATGTTTCATTTGGGATGATTCTAGCATAACGATGGATATGTCTTGTAATGGAAACTTTTTCATTAAAAATAAGCATTTCGTTAAAACCGTTTAAAATTTAAATCAAAATTCTGGGCGATAAATCACATCAAGCTGTAAAATAAGTTTCGGAAAATTTCCTGTCTCGTTTACATACTGTAAATGTTAAGATTGTTAGGCGATCAACGTGCCAATGATCTACAATTCGCTGCACTTCAATCTCAATAATAGGGCACAACTTCCGTTTTGTATATCATTAAGTTCGTATCTTGTCTCACAAGTAGTACATACTCGTTCACTTTTATATGAATCCAATTTCCGTGATCAGATCTATTTAAGAAAACATTACATTTAGATTCCATGATGAAATTGCCTACTATATACATTATTTATTGAAGCTTGTATATAATTTTTCTGAGACATTCTGACTACATCGAAATCTTATTCAGCATTCTGAAATGTGGAATGATTATAAACATATTTATCTCACCTTTATTGTTAGTTATTAATCCCCAATGCATTTTTTTAACGTTTATCAGATGCATTTATTTAATGCGATCATTTATGTGCATTAATAAAAGTTTATACATTAAAGTTAAAAATTATTAAATGGCAGGATTGATTAGGATGGATACAATATTATACTAGTTAAATTATCTCACTTTACTTAGGCATTTCTACCATACAACTTTGGTCTGTTTATACGCATACGACACGAGTTTGATATTTTGACCGCTTAAAAGTTCGTAACTTTGGAAGAATACGAACTTTATACATACATACATAATGAAACACGCTTTCTTTTTATGCTTCAGCAATTTCTTATACATAAGAAATTGCTGAAGCATAAAAAGAAAGCGTGTTTGAAATAATGCATTAAAATATATTTAAAACCATATCGTTTGTTGTTTAAAAATTTTAAGAAACCTTCACGAATGAATTGAAAATGATCTCTCTCTTTGGGTTTTTAATATGACTAATAAAAATTAATAACATTTTTGAAATAAGCAAAAATTCCTTAAAACATCAAGCCATCGAATATGCTAAGAAAAAAGTCAGTAATAAACAATTAGTCCATTTAAAATGGAACCAAGTCTCGAATTAATGCAGACACTTTGAATTAAATCTTCAAGAAAATAATTTTGATCATTAAATCTAATTCCGTGTTTTCTAATAGTTTCAAATCCAATTTTAACTATACAATTTTTATGGCTAAACTGAAGCAATTGCAAATTTTCACGATTCTGCTTTATTTTCTAAACAATCACGATTCCTACAAACATACAAATATAATATTTTATAATTATAATTTTTTGAGTTACTTATAACCGATATTAAATATTCTTTATACTACTTTAAACACAAACACTAAATCAACACAAACACTAAATCATTTTTCAATTTTTAAATCAATCAATTTTTAAACACAAACACTAAATCAATGATTCCCAAAGAGGTCTATATCAATCCCTAGGGGTCGACTCCGAACTGCAAAGGGTCCATGTCAGCGAAAACAAAAATTGGGAGTGCATGAGATGTAAATGGGGGTCCACAAGAATGGATCCATTGACTCCCATTTACCTCTTCATGCACCCCCAATTTTTGTTTTCGCTTTCACTTTGGGAATCATTGCTCTAAATCAGGGGTGGCCAACCCAAATGATCTCGCGGGCCACTTTGGAAATGCATCATAACTCCGCGGGCCGCATATAAAATTATATACCCCCATATTAGATTTAGACCCACTATAGACATTTTTTTGGAGTGAATATAGTTT
>WUQG02417116.1:0-15579 GCA_011317285.2 Androctonus mauritanicus | reverse complement strand
CTTCATTGGATATTTGCTCTCCGTTTCATGTTTCATTATCGAAATACTTTTTGTTCAATTCTCTCGAATTTAAATTACCCTGGCTGAATAATCAAATATTTTACAATTTGTAATAATTATTTATTTTTATATTAAAAATGTTTCTATATTAACTAATATTACATAGATTGCAAAAAAAAAAAAAAATTAAAATATTGTCAAGAGCAAAAAATTGGTTATTATATTATGAAAACATAATATATTAACCAATTTTATTGCTAAATATTATTATTAATTCTTTACTCTTCATAATTTAAAATTATCCGAATCATTCAAAATAAAATTAGTATAAATATATCAATGTCGAATTGATGAATCATTAATATTTCAATATTACCAGAAGGAAAAATACAGCAAGTTTGATATAATCTATGCTAAATTTACACATTTCTTTCTTCTAATAAAAATTAGCTAAATTGAAACATACACAAGTAGGATCTTTAAAATTTACGCAAAACTACATTGCTAAATAATATTCATCCACATTATTTGGTTGGAATAATGTGAATGAATACTATTTAGCTATGTTTAGGTACCTAAATGAACTTGTAAAACGTTATTACTGAATTTAGTGTATTTATTAAGAGCGATTGTTTATTTACATCATTCTTATTTATAATGTTAAATGTATGTAAATGCCGAAGTTTGTTTTGAAATTTCGTTGTAAAGATAGAAAATTTGAATGAATTATATTAGTGGAATTTGGTTTATTTTTAATCCAATCTAATCGATTCTGCTTTCTTTCCTTATTATATTTTATTAATCTTATTTGAGTTTTGGAACGAGATAAATTTATTTTTGAAACTTTTTGTAAAATATGAAATAAATATATTTTGTTTTTAAAAATCAAAATATTTTAATAAAATACTTTCGACAAATTATAGGCATGTTACTTTTCGACTAATTATAGGTCGTAACGTAATTAATAAAAATTGGCATAACACGTCGTGTTTTGTCGAAAACTTTTAAAATATATGATCCAATTTTGTTTATTCATAGCTCGTTTAAATTCATAACGTTTGTCGCTATCAAAATAAAAAAAAAATATTTCGTTGGATGGATAAGAATTCATACAAAAAACATCATGTTTTCTGCGATATCATGTAATTTGGCCCAACGCAAATTTTCTTCTTCCAATGTGGCATAGAAAACCCAAAAGGTTGATAACCCTGGTCTAAAGGGTATCTCACATAAACATCTATTATTTAAATCTTTGAGGTTGATTACAGATGAATTTTCATGGTAATGATTTCAATACTTTTCATACTTAAACAATAACTTTTGTCGAAAATATTTTTTATATTTTAAGTGTTTATAATAGCTTTCATTGTGTTGTATACCAAATTTTGGAAAAATCAACGTGATTTTTTAATATATACAGAATGATTATAAAATAACTGATCCTACTCACAGTTCCGTGGAGTGGGTTCTTCCAAAATATGTCAATAAAACAGTATAGGTCTATATACTATTCAGACTATACGGTCGCGATTTTGGATGAAAAATAAAGTAATTCAAATTTTCATCACCAGATAAAAATATGGCGCTTTATGGATGAAAAATACATTCAGAAATGCAGCATTACAATAATAAGACTTTATTATCAAAAAGCAGTTACAGTACTTCGATATGTACTCCATCTAAGCGATAATATGTTTTATTTATTTATTTATATCTATACATAATCAAATATTGCTGAATGTAAACATTGATTATTAAATCATAAATATAATATAATAATAGAGATACATTTCATTAACTTAATAGGAAAAAATAATATAGAAAAATAATAGTCAGTATAGTAGTAAATAGTATAAACAAGAAACATATTAATAATAATATTTAATTAATTAGAACTAAGATAATTATTTATTGCTCTATTTAGTTGAGAACTTTAACAGAAAATATATCACAATCTAACAAATTTTGATCACGAACAATTGTATTTTCAAATGATCTGATCGAACTATTTAGTCTATATCTCTGAGATTTAAAAAGATGGTACTTCCTTATCTCTCTCGCTGGTACATATATCTCAATTTCAATATTGGAAAAATTATTATTCAAATAATTATGAAAAAATTTCATGTCATGTATCAAAATTCTACTCTCAACGTTAACAATTCTCATTATATTCGTACAAAAACTACAACTACACCGAGAAAAAAGCATTCGTTTAAATTTTTAATAAAATCTTATTTAGTTTACAGGTATAAAAACTCGATACCAAAATCCAAACCACAATTGCATAATCGATAATAGAAACAATAAAGGAATAAAAAATAATCCTCTGAATATAGTGATCATCAATATAATATAGATTACGGTAAAGAATTCCCTGTCCAATCACTAACTTTTTAATCAAATCTTTGAATAGGTAACACTGCGGGATCAATGGTCGCTCGAATTTCCAGACTTTTTTAGAATCCCTTTAGAATCTCCAAACTTGAATCCCTGTGAATATTTAGATATGCGGATATTTCAGAGCATGAGTCTATCAGAGAAAAGTATGGTGTGTTGCTGACCTGAAGGCAGGCTTAAATCCGCATGTGTCCAACGTTCCACAGGAAATACATCGAGCGACTGTTGCTCATGCAGTGTTACGCAACCAGCATATAATCGACTTAGATGGAGCACATATTGAAACCCTATAACTGCTGTTTAAATAATACAATCTTATTATTGTAATTCTGAATTTTGAATGTATTTTTCATCCATAAAGCGCCATATTTTTGCCTAATAGTGAAAATTTGGAATTATTTATTTTTCATCGGAAATCGTGACCCCAAGATTTAATTAGCATATATACTAGACTTTAATGTAATAAGTTGATTAGACCCCGCTCCACTGAAGTGGGAGTAGGCTTAGTTATTTTTAACCACCCTGTATATACGTAAACACTGTACGTGTTCGTTTTTCAATGCCACAGATGAAATTATCCATTTTTTTCATCCTACAAAAGTACAAAACAGGAATTAAATAAGATAAATGAAAAATATGCATATAATTCACTTCTGCTTGTAATATAGTCGACCTGATGATCGCATGAGAAATCAGTTGTTATTTTGGAGGACTTAATTTAATTCCGGCCAATTTCTCCAGCTTTTCCGGAGAGGTCTAGGCCCTGCCCGTTGATCTCCATCATTCAGCTTCCCAGTTGATCACATCATAGATATTGGCCATCTTGTAAGGGACTCTGAAAGTATTGTGAACAAGTATATTCTACGTGTGATTCGGCGGGGTAATTAATATTAAGTTAATTTAATGATATTTTCATTAAAAGACATGCATTTTTATATAAATTTGTGCAGCGATTAAATTTGATAGAAAACAGCAATTCCAATGTGAATTTCTCTGTTAGAAAATGCTTCATTTATAAACTATAATGATATGCTGAGTAAATTTCAACTTTCTATCTGAAATAATTTTATAATATAAAGTAGATTATTGAAATAATATAAAAAATATACTGATTATTCATTTTAAATATATTATAACAGTGATTTGTTTCTCATAATATACAATATCAACATATCTATGGGATGAAGAAAACGAGATAAAATAACGAATCATTTATTGTTCAGATGATATATTTTATTGAATCATAATGAAGAATGTCATTAATGTGATTTATAAATTCATTAAGATTTATATTTGTATGATCAATAATTTGTGTTTTCTTCACTTTTTTATTTATAGAATTTCTGAATAATTTCCTCGAAATATCTAATTTGTCAGAATTAAAATTAGATTGCATAAATTCTGTACATTATATAATTTTGTATTGAATTGTATTTATTAAACTTATTTTTAGTGTTAATAGAATAATCAAGTTTATTTTTAAATAAATAAAAAGAAAATATTTCATTTTCAAATAAAATTATTAACCGTAAATATTTTTGTTAAATTTATAGTAGAAGTAAATTTTTGAAATATTTAACATATCAAAATAATAATATAGTACACAAGTGGCCAAACTTCATATCACTACGAGCCATATTTACGAATCTCAAACACCTGAGAACCGAAATCAGTTTCTTTGTGATTCAACGAGAGCCACATCAGTTTTTAGTATCTTGAAAATGATTTTAGAAATATTTATTATATATTTGAAATGAATTTATTTTGTATAGATGCATACTACTTTTGACAATAATTGAACAAATTAAAAATATATTATTTTTAAACTAAAAAGATATTTGCTGCATATTAACTATTGATTTTTATGATAAATGGAACCATATTAAAATTACCAATGAGCCGCAAGTGATTTCCGAATGCTATCTGCCGGAATGGCAGTGTAGAAATGTTTCGGTCTCCACTCTGAAGGATTCGCGATGGAGTCTCGTTCCCATCCTTTGAAAATATTTTCATGGGGTCCTGCCCGAACCGTCGATCCCTGTTCTCTACAATCCGGCTGATCCCTCCGCAGGGATAGGCAGCCTGTGGAAGGATTTATTTCTTCCTGCCACTTAGTATTCTTGCAGAATGGAAAGCAGCGTCATCTATTGTCCAAAAAAAAGTGGTTCCCGAGCCGCAATTTGGCCACCGTTGACATAGTATTACACTTCCATTATATTAATATTTTAGCGTACCTCATCTGATATAAAAATTTATATTAATTAATATTATTCAGCATTTGAAATGAACATTTTTCAATCTTTAAAACATTTAATCTGAAATGCAAGTTTTTTTTCTTTTCATTTAGAACACAAGAAGGACGAGCAAATAATAAGTGTTGCAGGAATACAGGTAACATTATTTACGCTTCTGAAAAAGTAGACTTTAAACTTTGAAATTGAAAATCATAACCTACTTTCATTTTAGAACAAAGTTCTCATGCAAAGTGATGAATTTCAAAAAGAGATTATTAGTGGTCAATTATTTGAAACATTCAATACAATTTTTAAGAAAGCAAATCTTCGGTAAGTGAAAAATTAAATGCCATTAAAAAATGCTTGGATTAACCTTTTGGATAATGTTTTATATATCATTTATATTATTAATCAAACGTGGCTGGCTGGCAATGAACCTAACACTTCTCTGTTTCGAAAATACGCAATAATTTGTAAAAATAATTATACTTCCAAATTAACGAACGCATTTTGTATTGATTTAGCATTAAGCATTTTCGAAATTATTGGTCTACAATTCATATTTCGACAATATCAAGCACAGTCTTTCTCAGCGCGGATAATGTTAGCCATTTTCTCCAAGAAAAGGCACAGAAATATCACCTGATTAGAGATGCTTCACATAGACGTCATTTGACGTAGACTTTGTTAGTGACGTAATATAGAACAGTCACCTCCTCTTTCATAGATATTTTAAGTGAAAGGAATTGCTTTTTTAATTTTTAATAAATATCATAATAATGAATTAAAGTAAAGTTTATTATTTAAAATTATTTTTTATTTTTAATTTTTTATACATATGGTTATATAATATATAAATATAACGATATGCATGAAAATAAAAAATTATTTTAAATTTTAATTTGAATATTAAATTATTTATTATATTTAATAAAATACAGTACATTTATATTTAACATCCAAAAATAACATTTTTAAAAAACTGTATAGCTTACAATATAATATATGTACCGTATATGTACAGTACTATATAAAAACATGTCCATCTGCTGTTGTGATACACTACTTTAAGTTCTCTGTACAGCACATTCTGTACAGCTTATTGTATCGTATCCTTATTTAATTGATACGCAATAAACAATGGAAACGATGTGGTTCTTACCATCTTGAATTTTCTACAACTTAAGTGTACCAGCCTTAAACAGAGACGTGATTAATCGTTAACTCCATCTCTCCCACCTGCTGATTACAAATGAATCCAGAGAACATTTAATATTGTATATGCAATACTGATGAACTTCGGGATGTATCACCTTACAGGCCCCTGACGGATTAACGACGACAAATAAAATTCTAAAAGAAATACTTGTTTAGACGATTTTACTGGCGGATGGCGTCTTATCGAGGTTTGCCTATTCTATTAACTTAGGGGAGATCCGTTCCTCGAAATTTCTTGGCGGTCAGTGAGGATGGAGGCTTAACAGAGGGCATCTTATGAGGTTTGTCTGTAATTCGTTTTCAATGTTACTTGAATACATCAGTAATCTAATAATTTGATAGAATTGTTAGAGAAATTATACAATGCGTAAGATTGACGAAAAATATTAAAATTTGCTGAGTCATGGATTTCATTTAAATTTATGAATTTCTTAAAAAAATTATCTCGATATTCATAATGAAATTATTATCATAGATCAAATGATTTAGCCATGCATCAGAAGCAAAAAAAAAAAAATTAATATTAAAATGACATTATCTAAAATATTGTTACTATTGAATACAATAATATTTTATATAAACAAAGCAAGATTTTCATATTCTAAGAATATCAATCTCGAAATCGGTTAAACATGTGAACTGTTTAGGATATAAATAAGAAAAATTATTAAAGAAAATGCAGTAGTATTTAAGAGTCTAATAAAATAGTAATATTTAAAAACTAATAAAAATTTCGTTCTAGGTACAAATTGATTAATCCAATAAAAGCAGAATTTGGAAATAAATTTAAAAATGGAAGTTGGAATGGAATGATTGGACAAGTTAAAAACAATGTAAGATATTTCAGTTTAAAGAAAAATTTACTTATCTAGTAAATAATTCATAATATTCATGAAAAGATTTCTTCAATTTTATTTAAACATAAAACGTTTAATTAACATGATATTTTAATACCGAATAAATAAATTAGTAACATTAGTAATAAATTCATTAATAGTGTATGAGTTCATTAAAATATTGTAAATTAAAAACTAAATAAATAAAACTGTAGTAAAAATCTCTTAATCAACCATTTGCAACGAACTACAACATCCCTTAGCTTGAAATCATTCATTGGCTCTGCCAATTTCCTTAATCCTCACATTATTTCTTCTTTGAATCATTATTATTCCAATAAATCATGATAATTTCTATTACCGACAAGAAGAATCTTCACAAATAACGAAATTTATATATTATGAAAAAAATTCGGTACGTTCTGAATACACCCGGCTCCAAAAATTTTCACTTCCAAATGACAAAATATGTTTATTTGGATGTTCCTTCAGATTAGGAATCTCATTGATATCAAAGGACCAAATTAAATATCATCAGTTAGTTGAATAGCTGCATCCGACATTTTTAATGGTGGAAGAGTCCCATTTAAAATTATTGAGGCAAGAAAAAATTCATATATGAGATTAATAATCGAGAAGATTGATTATTTTACATATTAATACTTATATAGTAATTTCCTTAAAAATATTCCCCAATTCATGTTCAAAATTATGATGCCATTTTTACATAAAAATATTTTCAATATAAACCTGTCACTTCTAGTTTACAAAACTATTATGATTTACTGAATTATAGTACAAATTATTAAAACATTTTAAAGTTTAATAATTTGCAAATATTTCATGAAATATGATTGTGATTTTTCCTCAATTTTTTCCATGTAGACTCTTGCAATTAAAATAAAGTCCACGCGGGCCATTAAAAGAAAGACATTACGGGCTGCGAGTATTTTTTTCTGTCAACAGATGTCGCTACTTTGTATTCGGGAAAAATATTAAGTGGCGAGGCCAACCAAGTCCTTTTACAGGCTGCCGACTCCTGCAGAGGCGTCAGCCGGATCGTGGAGAACAGGGATCTACGGCCAAGCCGAGACAACATGATAAATTTTTTCAAGGGTGTAGGACCAGAAACTCGAATCCGGGTCCTCCAGAATGAAAAGCAAAGCTTTTCCACGGGGCCAATTCGATCGACCGGGCCGCGAGTTTGAGACGGCTAGTTTAGAAGTAAAAGTTATCAATTTGGTTAAAATTTGTTAATATTATAATAAACTTTTATTCAAGCTTATGATTTTATGAAATTTTCAACATAAACAATCAAATGGCGCTGATTTAACTCTGTAATTAATGTGCTATTATAAAATTACACTATTTATTTTTCTATACTAAAAAAATCAATGATAAGTTAGTTGTTTTCAACAAAAGTCCTCATCAGTACTTGTCAATTCTAAAAATAAATATCAACAAAATCAACAAAAGAATTTAAAATTTTTCATGTTTTGTAATATTCGATTTAATATCCATAATGAGTAAATATTCCAGATCATTTATTGTTTGATCAAAAAAAAAAAAAAAAAATTAATTAAATTTATTTTTAATTTTATATAACTTCTAATATCATATGACAAAAAAATTCATTAAATGAGAAATATTACTTTTTTGTGATATTTAAATACATTGAATTTTTTTCTGATAATTTTCATAGGAAGCAGATATATCTTTTGTTACATGCTATCTGACATATACCCGATCTCAAGAGATGGATTATACTATTCCCGCAGTATTTTCAAGATTGATATTTGTAATAAAATGTCCTGAAGTGAAATCTAACTGGACATCCATAATCAGACCTTTTTCACTTGAAGTAAGATAAGACATTTCATAAATTTTAACTATTTAATAATTGCATATTGTATAATATAGTCTAATGATAATTCTGAAAATACATTCAAGCTATTATTGTGTTATTAAATATAATGAATGTAGAATTCATATTTTGATATTTATTTTTATAAATTATATTATATACTAAACCATTCTTTTATAATTTTAAAAATAAGAACTAATTTTGATAGAATTACAAATTTTCAGAATTTTGAATTCTATTATTTTTGATTTAGTAGAATCTATTTCCATAAAAACTTCTGAAATCTATATATCATATAATATATATAAAATTAAAAATCTTTATCTATATATTCCCTTATGCATTCCCATGCCATTTGATTTATGAGGACCAAACTTATATAGTGGCTTCCTAAAACTCTTTTTGCAATTCTTACAATCCGAAATTAATTCATATAACACTGTGTTAATTCAATTTATATATTATGAAGAAAATTTGGTATGTTCTAAATACACAGGATCGAATCACAGGAAAGACATTTTTGGATTATGACGAAAATTAATCGTTCAGACTTTCATTCAAATTTGCGAAAACATCTCACAATCTACTGCGGATATGGTAGTGAAGATCTGACATAACTTCTTTATGACGTACTAGTAGATGATGTCACAAAAATGATCAATGTACGATATCACCACATCGTAATACTGAATATAATTATAAGAAACAATATACAATATGTATATAAATTAACTTTCACCACTTACAATAGGGAATAATTTATTTAAGAAATCAAATTGAAGTATACAAGTTATTAATACTTTAGAAGTATTGTAAAATTTATCAATTTGGTTAAAATTTGTTAATATTATAACAAAATGAGTGGACCGAGTGGCCGAGTGATAATGCTGTTGGTGTGGTACGCAGGGGGACCGGGACTCGCGTGCTTGGACTGATATATCCTTAAGTGTTTTTTCGGGGTGCTGGGCCCTGCCCGACGATCCCCATCTTTAACCATCCGGTCTCCCTCCAAAGGTATGGATGCAACATGTGGTTGAAATTGACCCCGCTCCTTTGTAATCTTCCTGATTGGAAAGGGAGTAAAATTTAATTACATACTCGTGTATTTAATTAAATTAAATATACACAAGTATATTTAATGTAAATAATACTTTTATTAATAAAATGTATTAGTACTGCCATTCTTAAAATAAAATCAATAAATCCCAATAATATACTCTAGATCAAAGGGAACGTCATACACAATAAATCCAGATTATAATTAAATAAAGCATAATAAAAAAAATGTCTAATAAAAACAAAATCACTTATTGAATATATCTACAAAACACAGAAAATACTAAACGTTAATTCTTCATGTAAAACAAAATATAATTCTACCTTATATTACAAAATCAAATTTCTATAGAAAAATATTTTTCGATATCACGCTATGATTAGATAAATACAAGTAAAAATGTAAAATACATTTGGTTATTATATGATCTTCCATGAATTAAATTAAAAATTTCGGTAATTAATAAAAACTTTTCATAATGAACAACATTATTTCAAAATACAATATTGAAATTATTTTTCAAATGGTGTAACATTTCGAAAATTCGAAAAGTCATTATTACTAGTAGAGGAATATTTCACCAAAAGGAAAGAAACCATTCATATGTTACTGAAATCTCTGCATTTAATTGAAAAATAAATGCTTATTAAATAATGCTTTTCTTATTATTTATGATACTTAAATAAGAAAAAGTATTTAGGAATGGGCAAAATAGTCATCAGCTCTGTTACTTGACTAATTAAAAAATACATCACCACCTTTTGACAATAGCAATTATAATATCATAAATGTAAATATTCAAGTGATTGAAATCCATGATACACTTTCTGCAAACATTTTGTGAAATGAATTTAGAAATTATCGAAAAAAATATGACTACATTGTTTTATATAACATTGTATATTCACAAAGAACATTATTGTTACATTGTATATTCACAAAGAACACTAAAACATTGTTCTTTGTGAATATGATGGCGTTTAGGAATTTTTACTAAATCATTAGTGGTTCCGGATTTTTGTCTAAATCTGGTAGAAAGCATTAAGAGAGAGAGAAAGAAAGCCATTTTGCAATATTTAAAATTCCAGATAGTCAAGTAAAATTAATTTTATTTCATTCTATAATAAAATTTTAAATTTACAATTATACACACTGCATATATACATCCCTAACTATAAGTAACAGTCAAAAAATGTAACTAAAACTTATAATACATGCAAGTCCCCGTTTAACGTCGTTTCACTATTACATAGCAAAAAAACTAAATTAAATAAAAAATTGAAATTTATAGCAACGAAACGGATTATAACTCTGTTTTCCTAAATTTCTCTTTGTTATTGAAAAAAAACGAAGTGAAAACAATAAAACTTATTGAAAACTTGATACTGTACCATATTTTATAGGAACACTAACTGATTATATTATATTGTTTATGAACAATATGTTATAAAATATAAAAGATTGTCTAGGTCAGGGGTGGGCAACCTTTTTTGTATGGACCGTATAGAAAAATTTATGGTGGTCACTGGCCAAAATAAAAACAATTGATAATAATAGTATTTATTTAAAAAAGAGTTAGGTATAGATATACATAGGGCTGGTATTAGATACTGGTATAGGTATACATATGGATAGCGCTGGTATTATATATATAATAATACCATTAGTTAGAGTTGCAATAATATAGTATTGCAACTCTAATGAGAAACTTGGGATTGCCTTTCTTTTGCAAGACGTCGAATATTTGCTGAAAGTGATGTTGCTAGGCGTACAGAGCTTTCCAAATTAGTATCGATAATACTTGATCTGTTTTTTGAATTTGTGAAATTCATTTTGTACAAAATTGAATCTGATTTTCCCAATCTGATTCTCTCGAATCTGATTTTCCCACAATGGAAGTTAGCTTTGAAAAAATTTTACATGGGTGAATTACTCACGAGCGAGTGGCCTGGTTTTTGCATATTCTTATATAGCTTGTTCAAGTAACTAGTGACATCAAACAAAAATGCAAAATCGGATAACTATGCATCATCTCTCAAACGTTCGACTAGTAAGGATTTGCCCTTCATATTCATAAAAGTTTGCATTTCTTAACTCATAAAATCGCTTCAACATTTGGCCCTTACTAAGCCAGCGAACTTCACAAAGAAAAACGAGGTCTCCATATTCCAAATCCAAGTCCTGCAGGTACTGTTGGAACTGCTGGTGATTCAAACCTCTCGATTTAATAAAATTCACACACGGAACCATTACGTGCGTGAATTTTAATGATTTAGCATAGGTTTTCTTGAAGAATGATACAGTAAATTCGAACAGATTATTAATGTCAATATTTCTCTTTGATAATTCTGATTTTATTTTACCCACCACTCCCACATTTTTCCCTATCATCCTATCGTGGGAGCTCTATCTATAGTGACACCACTTAACTTTGCCCAGTCCAGTCTAAAAGCACTAAAAACAGTAACAATTTCTTCAAAAATATCTTCCCCCTTTGTAGTGTCTTTCGTGGCTCAAAGTGCGAGCAAATCTGTTATTTTCAAATTTTGGTCAACTGCACCAATAAAAATTGCTAGTTGCACTGTATCAGTAATATCAGTGCTTTGGTCCAATGCTATGGAAAATGCTGCCCATTTTTCCACCACTTGGCCAAGTGCTACTTTTATGTTTTCTGCCATTGCACCTATTCGTCTGGTGACTGTTCTTCTGGATAAACTAACTTCTGCAAATTTTTTACTTTTTTCTGGACATAAGATATTTGCCACTTCTATTAAGCACTCTTTCACAAACTTGCCTTCTGAGAACGACTTCAAATGTTTCACCAGTTTCTTATTAACAATATAACTGGCCTGAACGATATCCTCAGTTTCTTCACTTTGTTTTAGTAAAACAGTTTGTTGAGCAGCTATATTCTTTTTTAACTTTTTGATTATATCACTTCTTAGTTATTCTGTTAAACTTCCTTATTTTTGAAAATGTTTGGTGGTATAATATCTTTTAATATTGTACTCTTTTAAAATCTCAACCGCTTCATTACATATCAAATTGGCTTGTCCTTATAAATAACAAACAAATATTCTTGACATTCAAATTAGGATTAGAGCGATGTATATTATTTAAAAAATAATATTTTCTAGGCAACTTTGTAGACATGCCTTTTTAATTAACATTGTTTTGTTTGCAATGAACTGAATACAAACTCAAATTTTTAAAAAATTTCCATATTTACAAATATCAAAATTATCTTGCAGTTTGCCATGGCGAAGAAATGCATTTTGGTATAATACCTTCTTCAGCCTTTTAAACCATGAACTTAAATAAAATTTCTCCTACCCATATTCAAAACGTTTCACAATCTCTTTTTTCCATTATATTTAACATTCAATTTGAATGTTAAATATAATGGAAGAAATTTTATTTAAGTTCATAGTTTAAAAGACCGAAGAAGACGTTATGCCGAAATGCATTTCTTCGCCATGGCAAACTGCAAGATAATTTTAATATTTGTATATATGGGAATTTTTAAAAAATTTGAGTTTGTATTCAGTTCATTGCAAACAAAACGATGTTAATTAAAAAGGCATGTCTACAAAGTTGCCTAGAAAATGTTATTTTTTAAATATTCTTGAGTCCACTTCTCCTGGAAGGTACAAAGTTCTTGATCAACTTTTCTGTATTTACTACTTGAAGGTCCTGACAGATCAGGAAAGATCAGAAATTAGGATCAGAAATTTTTGAAAACAATCAAAACTTACTAATCCAACTTCTGTACTTTCCAACTGATCTTAACACAAATTGGTGGGAATCGCAGCTGCTTCTCCTCATATAGTGGGTGGCCTAAGCATCTCAAATATTCCAGAATTTACTGGCACCATCTAGTCTAGGCGGTTGCTGTATCGGTGCAATGTGGTGGGCCGTATTAATATGTAACAGAGAAATTTAGTGACAGGCCAGACAAATCTTGCTCGAAGGCCACATGTGGCCTGTGGGCTGGGGGTTGCCCACCCCTAGTGTATATTTTCATGTAATCAACAGGAAAAAACAGATTCACATAACTATATTAATAAATTCAGAATTAAGTTTTTTTTTAACCCTTTTTATTATTATTTTTTATCATCACTTTGTTTTGATATCTGCATATGTAGGCACACAGGTGTAATTAGGTCATGATATCTGTACATGTCAAAAGCATTGAAGTAGTTAATGCTACACTTTTTTACATTCTTCAAGTATTTAT
Source organism: Androctonus mauritanicus (assembly GCA_011317285.2). NCBI lineage: Eukaryota > Metazoa > Arthropoda > Arachnida > Scorpiones > Buthidae > Androctonus > Androctonus mauritanicus. The sequence goes on along the minus strand of WUQG02417116.1, from coordinate 1,733 downwards.
TACATACTATTTTTATTTTTTTTAATGAGCATTATACTGTATATGGTACATTTTGGCCCAGATGATACATATACTATGAAACAAAAATAAAGTACAAACTGTGCATTATGTCTGCTGAGATGACCATGATTAGTTGACTTTCAAATGAAACATAAGTTAATAAATAATAATCATCAAAAAAGCTCAGATAATCACTCTCTTGAACTTTTCCTTGATATCAGCTTGTAAGCTTGAGTTTTTGAAAGCATCAGAATTTCAGCAACTCTAATCATAATATATATAAATGTGAAAGAATTATAAAATATTAATGAAATAACAAATTATATAAAAATGAATTTATTTTATTAGATATTAACAAATTTGCATAAATTTGTTTTCCTTTTATTTGATCAAATGATAGATTTATACATATAAAGTGATGCAACTCTTGAATTTTTAACATCTTTTTCCAAATTTTTAAACAATTATTTCATCATTGTTTTTAGTTTTATTTAGCCTAAAAAATTTTATTAAATTTAAAGAATAATCTCTCTCTGATGAATTACAGACATATCCTGCTATAATTTACTAATTTGGATCAGGAAACCTTTTAAGCAAAAGTAAATTAAATGAATATAGCAATTACATTAATAAATGCTTAGATGATTCCAGATAAAAAGGTTGACAATGTCTATCAGTCTAATTTGTGAAGAATCAAAAATTTTCTAAATGCTTCATGAAACATTGTTTTTTTATTTATATTTTAATTCCAATTTAATTATTATTTAACTTTCAGCATTAATATTCACATTTATTCAACTTAATAGTCATAAATATGCATTGACAATGGATAGGGCCATCTTTATTGATTGATAGAATTTTCAGTAATGACATCATTTACAAAAAATATTTTTATGATTGATTATTTATTTGAAGTTTATAAAATTTAATATAAAATAACTCTTACTCATCAAAATTTTACACCAGAATTATTATTATTTTATATTGTATTTTAATTATAAAATAACAAATATAGTACTATATTTTCTCAATTCTAATATAGTAATAATTTACCAATTTATTTATATAATTTTTTTTCCTATTTTTGATTTATGATAGTTGAAATGAAAAATTATTTAAATTTTATTGTAAACCTAAAATAAAAATAAAAAAAAAATCCAAATAAAAGCAGTTAAAAAAAATTTGAGAATTTTTTAACTGCTTTTTATTTTTTTAATTTTAACTTATGATCAATTACATTGTAAGTTTTTAAATAAGATTGATGATAGATAATATTATATGGATTGATTGATGATAGATGATAATATATGATATTGAATCAATATGATCAATAGGAATGGATAAGGAGGTTCTTAACAAATAAAATCTCTATACCTATTATATTTATCCACTGGCAGTTCATAGATCAAGTGGATAAGAAACTACAGAGTAACACTTATCTATTGATACATCAGATTAAATTTATGGTTTGTTCTTGACAGAAAACTTATTTAAATAAATATAATATGAAGTATTTGATTTTAATTAAACAAAATGCATTGTTATATATCATTCTTTATATCAGAATGACTAGATATTTAGTTTACATAAATTAATTGAAAAGGCAATTAATGAAAATTAAGGATTACAATAGATCCTTATTTAACATTGCCTCAGTTAACTGTAGGCCTGCCGAAGCCGATTTAATCGGCTCGCAATCCTGCGCAGTAAAATTAATTAATATTGATTACTTT
>WUQG02417105.1:0-15579 GCA_011317285.2 Androctonus mauritanicus | reverse complement strand
AAATAATATACCAAACAAAAGTTATAGCGAAAAAACGAAATATTGCATTTTTTTAAAATTCCCGCCATTTGCCCCGCAGGAGCAGAGGTCGGCCAATAAAAAATCGATTATAGGAGCGGAAAGTGTTAATTTGTCCACATGTCCTATATTTTTCAATAGTCACAAATCAAACACAATTTGCTCACAACAGTTTGCATTCGTTGGCTTCATCAGTTGCCATTGTTGTCAGTTGTTATTGTTGTTGTCTCTGTTGGGGCGAGCTGACAGAGACGTTCAATGACAGTGATGATTGATAACAATGACAGACAACAATAGTGGACAACAGTGACGACTGATGAAGCCAACTAATGCAGAACTGTGTGTGGGCAAATTGTGTTTGATTTGTGACTATTAAAAAATATAGGACATGTGGACAAATTAATGGATAAGTTGTGAAAGAGAAAATGAATTAATGAACAAAAGAAGAAATGAATAAAGAACACTACAATGTAGGCTTAACATCTGAAACACAACTCATCCTGTCTCCGTCGGCTGCCCCCGACAAGACAAGTTGTGTTCCTGACTTTAAGCCTATATCTTGGTGTTCTTTGTTCACCTCTAAAAGAATATTAACTTCTCTCTCTGATTCTGCTCTCCTGACTAATCTTTCTCTGAATCTGTATTTATGTTCCTTGTGAGAAAGAACTTCTCATGGTCTTGAATATGGAACTAACAGAACTTTTTCAAAGTTCCTTGTTCATTATTGTGACTAAACCAATCTTTATTAATTAATTATTTTATCTTAGACAAAATTTTACAATTTTTCTACAAAAATGAAGTACTTCCTGAGAGGTTTCCAGGATCTCACTACATATATAAAGAAATGTAAATAGAAATAAACGTTTTTACATAAAATGTTTACTTTAATTAACAAATACAGATTATATCGTTCTTCATTGAGATCCTCCTTGGTCCCTATGGTTGATGTGCATCTATTTGAATGATCTCATCGTAAAAGTATCCAAAATAGAGTATTATTTTATAATGTGCACATTTTATGAACCCTACACTTCTACAAGCATTTGGTGTTTTCATTATTGAGACATATTTCATTGACATTTAAAAATAAAAGTCTCCAGTTAAATTTGACATGAACCATGCATATAGAATCATTGGAGCATTTAATCGGTGTAACAATAAGAAATGTAATTTTACTACATATTCTCTAGTAGTAGTTTTTTGTGAAAATATAATTTGTATTGATTAATTGAAATAAATATTTTGTGAAAGTTTATTACATTCCTTTATATGTATATTTAATATTTGTGATAGAAATGTTTAAAGGGTATAGCAAACAAATTAAATAATTACAAGATAATAATTTCTCATTAATAAAAACACATTATACAATAATCCTCTTCAATTTCAATTAAAAAAAGAGAGAGAAAAATCAAACAAGATTCGAACTGTGTCCTTCCCACCACACTGACAAGGTGTGTTCAGCATTTAATTACTATGACAGCACTCAATAAATTGACAATATGATTCAGTATATAAAGAACATAGAAAACTTAAAACCTTTTTTTTGGAATGCTTGAGAGTTGTGTTGTATTGCTTTATCATGGGATTTGTGGGAAAGTAGTATTACAACATATATAAAAATTAGAAAAATTGGAGGGAGCTATGGTTGGCACTTCTTTAATTGAATTTGAATCAACAGTAGTGATTTATGTGCACAAATGCTATGCACAAACATTCTTTATCCTTTCTAGTCAGCTCTCTTATATTATTTATAAAATTTAAATATTATTATACTAGATAAATATCTGTTTTTACTTCTTAAAGATATTAATGTGTACATAATTTATTGTTATATATGTATCAAAACTCATTGATGCAATAAATAAATCACAAAACATTTGTCAAATTCTAGCTCTAGTCTAACAATTTTAGAATAAACAACTAATTTGCCATATATGTATATATGCATAAGCTAGAAAGTGTTCTAAATAAAAAAATTTTTATAAACTTTTATACATGAATAAGTCAGATTAGAAATTTTTTTTTTTTAAATTTGAATATTTACTGGCTCATTTGTGGCATGTTTTGCTGTTTCTGGCAATTTTGTCTGCTGATCAGCTTTTTACTTATCAGTTGAAACAAAATTTCAGTTTCACATTTTGATTTCCTTTCACTAATCTAAATATCTGATGCATTCAGATTAGTGAAGATAATGTCTTAAAGAAATTATTATAAGGTTAGTACTATCATGCTGCCAAATGGCAGATTGACTAGTACTTGTAAGGAGTCATTAAAATAATTCTTTTAATTACATTTTCCTAATGATCCTTTTCAAAGGGACAATCAGATCTTAGGTATATTTTTATCATATCTTGAGAAAGGATTGTAATCTTGTTAGAAAAATGATCAATGATTAAATATTAAATTGACTATGAATAGCTGCAAGTCCTTCAAATCTACTGAGCCAAATGGCATTTTGCCAGTGTTTTTAACAACAGAGGCATTGAGCTTTTTAACTTCATTTCTTTGCTGTATCTTCAGAGTATTTTAGATTTTAGCTATATTCCATGGTCCTGGAAGCAGGCAACATTTTCATTTATATCTAAATTCGAGCATAATATTTAATATAAAGGCCAAGTCTTATTATCTATTTAGCAGGTGTCATTCTCATTAAAAATGATGGAAAGGCTGATAAATAATTTGTTAGAGCTGAGGTTTTAATTAGGTCTTCTCTATATCACAGTCAGAGTCAGTTTATATATCAATCAGGCAAACTATCGGAAATGCAATTGAGAGAGCAATTGGCTACAAGGAAATTGTCTTAGGGCTGGGGTGGTGAACCTGTAATGTGCTGGAAAATTTTTTGGGTATGCAAAACTTGAAACTGATATATAGTGAATTCCTAATAATCCATAGTTGTGTTATCTAGGTTATGAATTATTGAGATTGATACCTGAAAGAATTTTAAGCATCCCAGATTCTTTTTATTATTTTATCTTAGCTAATTGGCAAACAAAATTAGAATCAAATTAAAATTAAAAATATTACAAATAATTTCTTATTGAAAATAAAATATCGAAATAAAATAAGAAATAAATTTCATGTTTCATTTCAGTAAATCACAGAACATTTGAATATATGCATGCATACATATTTTTTACAGTAAGAGAAAAAACAACACATACATATTTATTTATTTTTTTTAATATTAAATTAAATTTGTATTGCTTATAATTCTGATTTTTTGAATATTTTGTGGGTTATTTGGGGAATCTTAATTAAGAGTCTACTGTATTGTTTAAAATTTGGATTGGCATGTGGGAGATACTTTCTAAAAATAATTAGCCAGTTTTGGCTTGCACCTTTAAAATGGTTTGCCCGTCTTAGGACATTCCTTATTATCCAAGGAATTTTTTTTTACTCTGCTTCTTCTTTCAAGCAAATTAGCCTTGCAGCAAGCAGACATGGAATTTGTTCAATAATAGTTTGTTGGATTGATTCCATGCTGAAGCGTAAAGTTATTTACAGCACACTTTAAGGAGAGAGTTAAAATATTTACACATGATTGTCCATAGGGGAATGTTCTCTTCTTTCTGTAGTGCATTGTGATGGATGATCTTTTTTAACTTTGTTCAGTGAGAAGGTTTTCTTCATTATTCCAATGAAATGTTCATAATTTTTTATATTTCATATTTGAAAAATCTTTTAAGCTGGTAGCTTGTAAAGTGAAAACTACTAGTATTTTAAATTTTTCAGCATCAACTGGTTTAAGATTGAGAATGTGTGATTTATTTTCCAAAAGAATGATAAATGATACAGTAATAATTATTTTTGTAATAAATGAGAAAATTCATCCACATATAAAAAAATAAATTGGTGCTCCTAAAAGTTAAAAAAAAGAGAAAAAATAAAATAACATTTAATAAGTTTAATCATATTTTTTTGCAAGAATGCATTTTTTAATATTAGTATAAATTATTCAAACTTAAAAAACAAACACCAACAGCAGTAAGTTATTCAAAGTATAAATTATGTTGTTATGCTTAGATGATAAACACTTATCATGAATATTCACATATATATTTGATGTTTATTTCTTTACTATTATACTACAAATCCTTATTTCAATAAATTCAGTAGTATTGTGGAAATATTGATGTTGTCATGGCTACGTATGGGATGATTCGAACTTATTATGATTTTAAATTTTAATTTTAATTTAAATTTAAAGTTGTTCTATTCTATTTTTCTGTTATATCGATTAATGGGAATGAACCTGAAGAGGATGTAATGAAACATCGAAAACGTTTGTGTAATAAAATGTTCTATGTTTGAAATAGACTGCAGATAGTGCTGATTTTTGTGAATTTGATGTTTATGCAAAAATTATTATTATTTAATACAATAATTTCATACTTTAAATATATAATTGTAATTTTCAAAATAAATATGTTGATTATTACAAAAATTAAATATGAAGTTATATATAATTTTCAACAGGATAAAGATTCAAAGTTTCGTCTGATTTTGGTAGAAAGTAGGATCCATCGTCTTGCCCGTTATTATAAGACTAAGAGAGTTTTGCCTCCTACCTGGAAATAGTATGTATTAATTATAATTTTTATTTTGTAAATTATTACTAAAATATATATTATCTAACTTTGGAATTTTTTTAATTATTATAATAATGATTTTTAGATCAAATAGATTGGTATAGACTGGAATATAAGATTAAAATCTTAATTTTGATTTTATATTCAATCTCTTAAATACAAAGTTTTTTCTTTAATCTTAAATTTTAAAAAATTGATTTAAAATTATTTCTGATCTGAGTGAATTAATATGGGAAAAACATCCTCATGATGAGACATGAGTGTGCATATATAATCATACTATAATAAAACTGTTATAAAGAGTGTAATGTGACTAGATAAAATTATTATAAATGTTATTTGTTACACATGAGATTATAATTAATGTGCACATGTTTATATTCTCATGTGTAACAAATGATTTTGTTATGCATTTTACATGTTAATTTTGCTTAATTTTTCCATTTTTGATCTATTTGGTATCTTGAACTTTGAAAAAGAAAGATTACTTGAGTAAAAATTTGTATAATTATAAGCATCCTATTAACTTGAATGTTATTCATTGATTCTAGATGTATTAATTTTTGATAAATTTTTGGCTAATCTTTCAGTGTTTTACCTATGGTATTATAAAAAGTAATTTTAAACTATGACTAATATTCATAAAAATTATTTTGTTTTAATTAAATTATGAAAAATATATTGTATTATCATGGACTCATAACATCACTTTATATGCATCATGAAATTTGTCATTTATATAATACATAATAGCATTTTTTATTGATTTTTAATATACAAGGTCACTAAATTGAATTGAAATGGTTAAATATTTTGAAAATAGTTAATTGGAATTCTTTGAAATTTGGCATCAGGTTAGGAGTGTTTACGTTTTGCTATCTGTATTTTTTCAACTTTATATCATCATTTGTTTTTGAGATTCAAGACAAATTTCACTTTTTTAAAAGGACACTAGGGGTCAACTTGACCATTACCATTGCCTAGCTTTTAGGAAAACCTCAAAAAGATCCATGTTGATTTTACCATGATACCATTTCTTCATGGCAATGGTTCATTCACTGCAATCACTGCTAATGCTTCCACATGGCTGGATCATTTTTGATTTTTTGATGATAATGTGTATTGAATGCTAACTACTGTTACCTTTATTATTATTTTCCAAAACTGAGATTTGAATATCTTATTAATGTTTTTGCAATGTTTTTTGTAGAATAGCCTCCCATTGCAGGCTGACATCCAGCTACATGGAAACATTAGCAACGATCACAGTGATTGAACTGTTGCCATGAAAAAGCCACATTGTGGTAAAGTCAACATGGGTCTTTTTGAGGTTTTCCTAAAAGATAAGATAGACATATGCTATATCACTGAATTTAGGATGAAATGCTCATTTGAAACATGGTCAAATTGACCCCTAGTGCCCTTTTAAAAAAATGAAATTTGTCTTGAATCTCAAAAGCAAATGGCAATATAAAGTTGAAAAAATAGATAGTGATACATAAATACTCCTAACCTGATGCCAAATTTCGAAGAATTCCAATCAACTGTTTTCAAAATATTTAGCCATTTCCATACAGTTCAATGATAAATAGTAGAATTGGGACATTATTTGCATTTCCAATAGCTGGTGTTGATTTTCTGTGTTTCTGATCTATCTGTTATGGAAAAATTTTGTGTATTCTTTTAACTCATTATTTGAATAATGCTTCTATGCAAATTCAGAGTAATGGAAAATTTTTCTGATATTTGTTAGTGAATATACACTTTAATAAAAATGAAGACTGATAAGTTACACAAAATTTTAAAATTTTCTTTTTTAAATGTTGAAAGGAAAATTATATAAAGGAGAAAATTTAAGAGTGACTAGTAATTATGAAGATAATTTATAAAATTTTTGTTTTTATATAGAATTTGTTTTAATAGGGGTATGGTAAAGATTGTATGATATCAAATACACTATTATTTTTGTTTAGTGGTATTATAAAAATAAATATCATGTGAATAACTGATAGTCATACATAATAGAAAGCATATTGCAAATGTTAGATTTTAATTTGATTACAATTTTGATGGCTGGAAATTTATGATGTAATAAAGAAACAGATACAAGATATTTGTAAATGTTTTAGATATTGCATCTGAGATATGATGTCGATATTTAGTATTGTATTTCATACAAAAATATATGGGATTTTGTAAACTTCTACAGTAATCATATAGAGAGTAATTTACCTAACTATTTTCAGGAAGTTATACAATATAAATGAGGAATTTTGATGTAAAATCTATGTAAACAAAATTCTGAGTTAGTGTTTGCTCATTATAATCATAACATTGTTATAATCAAATTTTACTAATTTAAATCTCAAGATCATTTTATTATTTCAGTATTTTTGAATTCAAAAATATCAGAAAATTGCAAATTATTCTGGAAAAATGAAGGGGAATAAGTATAACTTTTTTAAATTTCTTATCACTTGACTATCCTGGTTATAGAAATTCCCACTCTTAACTGCTAGGTGTTTAAATTTGGCATGGAAATAGTATTAGTCATATTTTAAAAGAAATATCCAAAGTTTATTTTATAGTTCCAAAAAATTAAAAGTAAATTATTTTTTATTGATAAATTGTACAGCATGTTTAAGCTGTTACATTAGTTAACCAAATAAGAAGGATAAAACTATATTAATTAGATAGAATAAACAAATTATAGAATTTTACTGTTGAACTGCTTTTCTGATCTGAATTTAATATGAAAATGATAGGTGCAATCAATTGTTCAATGGCAATGGTGTTGTACGACATTGCTGTATATTGCAATATTATTGTTTATAGAGACACTTGCAAATAAGTTGACACTAATTTAACAAGTTTGTGAGAAGAAAGAATGTGCTATAGGTGTAGCCCAAATCTTACAATTTAACTCCTCTATATTGCTTTATCTGTGCTGACATTCAGAGTTACTTGTAGTACAAGCTGTCATGGCAACAGCTACCTTATTAATAATTGCTGCTGCAGTAGGTTTTCCTCTTCCTGATGTTACACCTATCATATTTTGAATTTTTTGCCATCTTTTATAGCATTGCTGATATAAGGATTTTTTGCATTAGGTCTTCAAATTGCTGATGGTTTTGCAGTAATACTTGTAATGCCATTATTTTGATGAAACAACTATCAGGTACATTTATTTCTTCTTACTGAGAGCCTACTGTGGAAGTGTGTGCTGGTAAAGGGAATCTCTCTGAAATGAAATTGCAAGTGCATTTTAATCCCTGATAGAGAAATTTATTGAAGATATTTTTATTTCATTTTGTTTGAATTTAAATTTGCCAAGTTAAATAGCCATATCTTTATTTGTTATCCATTCCAGATCACTTAAATTTTATGATGGATTCTACAATACAGAAAAACTTTAAAGTAGTTTTCTTGTATTTTAAAAAGTGATTTTCAAACTCAATATTGGGTTTTTTAATAATATAGAAAGCATTTCTAGAAAAGATTTGTAGTCATCTATTTCATGAGTTTTCAAGAAAAATTTTTTGTGGCTATATTATCCACAAAAAAATTACATGAAGTTGATGGTTGTACTGATCTTGTCTTTAATGTAACAAAGTCACTACTTTAGATGACTTTGTTACATTAAAATGTGTGTTAAGGAGTTTACTTGCATCTAAAGGTTAGGTTTAATTCTTACATTTTTGGATTTTTGTCTGGAAAGATTCCAAGCTATTAAAATTGATTATTCAACTTTCTGTTAACAACCCAAACTCTCCATGGTGGACCTGAAGTAGAGCTGCCATGTGATAAATATTCAATGATGTGATTGGACTAACAATCTAACTCTATATGATAAAAATTTATTATTTGTTTTCTATATTGTATGAAAATAAAAATTGAGTGACTAAATAAAATTGGAAAAAAATTTTAATTATTGAATAAACTTTATTAACACTGATTTAGTAAATTATGGTCTGCTTAATTTACTATAAAATAACAGGATAGTTTTGTAAATACAATAATAAGAATTTAAAATACTATTTGGGTTATAGTCACCATTTCATTGAACTGTCTCTCATTTAGATATGAAATATTTTCTTGTGGCCAAATTTAAACTGTCTGGTGGCTAATAATTGATTCAGTCTATAATTTCACACTTTGAGAAACAGTTTTAGTGAATCTTTATCTGCTAATTAAATTTTTACTTTTTAATTATATAATATGTACATTTGAAAATATTTAAAAAGCTTATATTGCTTTGTAATTTTTATATAAACATGATATATATTCTAAAATAATAATAATATATAAAGATTTAACATTGAAGTCTATATAATTTTATTATTTTTTCAGTGAATCATCAACTGCATCAGCACTTGTTGCTTAAAAGAAATGTAATTATATTAAGAAAACTAGGGTAGGTTCATACTAAATGTGAATCACTGGTGAAAATGTTTCAACAGGAATTTGATATAGTGGTCAACTTGACACACTATTATTATTGTATTTTGCTAATGATGTTTGGTTTGAACCAATCCTAAGTGATTCAGAATGAAAAAATAAAGATCTTTAAAAAATTTGTTTTGTTTAAATTTATTTTCGTAGAATATAAAATATTCCATTATTTAATCATAATCAAATTAGGCTTTATTTGTTATCTTTAAATACTGTATTTGGAAATATAAATATGAATTGTCTTAAATAAAAATTACAGGCTAAAAGAATTTTTCAAGTTTTTATCTGTAATATTACATACATCTATAAACGACTTGCTTTTATGTCAATCTCTACATTTAATAACAGCACTATTAGCAAGTTTTCCACAACGTTTATTATCGTAAAACGTTTTCGGACTATCGTAAGAGTCCCTCATCAGTATATTACGAGCTTTATCTGTAATATATCATTCTTAATGATTAATCAATTTAATTTGACAAATAATATAGTTTATACTGTAGAATGAATTTCATTTAGAATGCTATATATAACTTATTTCTTAAATAATCTTATTAATAAAATTTCTATTTTTTGAATTGCAATATTTATAAAGTTTGTTTTCTATTTGTTACGAAATTTCAAAACTGGTCTTAGGCATAAAAAAGAAATAATACAGTAATTTTCACTACAAACAGAATTTTATTGAAAACACCTATTTTCAAGTATGCTAGTTTGATTTTTCATATTGTATTTAACATCCCAATTTTATACTATTTTTCATCTTTTGAATGGGATGGAGTCAGTCACATCCTTGAAATGGTTAAGAATTGCATAGTGCTCAGATTTAGCTTCTTCAGGCTGCTCTTATTTTCCCTAGTTTAGAGGGCTGGGAAGGAGAATTTGGGTGCACTGTCAAAGATGGAGTGATCCGGTTTACAGATAGCTCTAAAACCACTACTGGAGCAGGGATTTACTGTGAGGGAACGAGAATGTGTCATTCTCTCGGACGGTTTACCATTCAGGCAGAAATCTATGCTATTTCTGCATGTGTTAAAATCAATCTTGATAGGAGTTAAGATATAAATATGTTTACTAACATATCAGATTGTCGAGTTGCATTAAAAGCACTTGATAACTCTCGCTTTACTTCAAAACTTGTATGGGATTGTCTTCTCATTGAAGAACAGCGTTCAACTTGTTTGGGTGCTAAGGCACAAAGGGATTGGAGGCAATGAGGTTGATGGGCTGGCCAATGAACGGGCTTCTCGTCCCTTTATTAGTCCTGTACCTGCCCTGGGCATCAGATCTGATGTATTTGGGTGGGTTGACAAGGACTGTTTAGCAGTTCAGCACCGTACCTACTAAAGGTTTATTCCTGACTAAGGCAAAGCAAAAGTTCTTATTTTAGATCGTCCCTTACATATGTGATTTAATCCTGAATGCATTTTTTAAAATATTTCCAGGATTAAATCATACTCAAATCCATAAATTAGAAAAAAATAACATCATTTTGTTGAAAAATGTACCCATATTTTTAATAAAACGCAGCTACGTTTATCATGCGATATTTTATGATAAATACAGTAGATACTAAATTTGTTCTGCAAAATAACTATTTGGCGCACTACAAAGTTTGACTATGTAGCCTTGATTCAGTTTTCATTCCTTCAGCACATTGTTATGCAACTGTTCTATTACGATAAATACAGTACAGTACTTGCATGACAATATGATCAAATATATTTATACAAAAATATATAAACTTAGTTTTTTAAATTACCCATCAATAGAAATTACTTCCAAAATAATTTCTATTGATGGGTAATTTGAAAAATGAAACAGATAAATCAAATGATAAAATTAGTGCTGTTCAGATAAAGATCAGCCACCCAAAAGGAAAAAATTTGAATATTCTGTGGACAGAAATAAGTTGACAATAAGTTTTCCTAATCGTGCCAATCCGAGACAGGATTGTATATTTTTTTGCGTTTGCAACCGGAAATATAATTTTAACGTGTTTTCGTACTTAGTATGTTTAAGATTCAATGTTTTATTAATAACAACAATATGATAACACATTAAACTTATTCTAATCGTAATACTAATAGCCATGACATTTTTTATTTATTTTTTTTTATACGCACTTTTCCGATCGCTAGAGGGCGAGGTCAGTTCCAACCACGGTCTGCACGCACACCTATGGAGGGGGGCCAAATATTGGACGGGGATCGCCGGGCTGGGCCTAGAACCCCGAAAAACTTCAGATGATGCCAGACCCGGGTCGTCCTGCGTGACATGCCAACCCGTTACCACTCGGCCATCCGGCCCCCAAAGCCACGACATTGAGCTATAACTAAAGAATTTGTACAGTAAAGCATTATTGCAGAAATTTCAAACTCACTCGCTTCAAAGAACGACTAGATGTCTTTGGGGAACGCGTTTAGAATCAAGCCTTACAGAAGAATGATTTTTACATGAGTGAAAAGTTGATTGTTAATTATAATTTGTTTTTTCAATTCATTCAAAACTGTAAATAAATTTAAAGTTTCATATTGAAAAAATTCTATATTTTACGGTATTTAAACACAGTTATTTAAAAATCAATAATTTGTGTTTATAATTTCATGAAAAGCAGTTGCAGATTTTATTTTTCTGAATATCTTTTATATACCAGTGAACGTAAGTGATGCTGACTCTAATAAAGCACATATCGGGTCGCATGCATTAGTCCGTAAGTTTGGAACCACTGCATTATTAGTAGGTATCGACATGAATTTGTTACTGATTTCACGTATGTTTTGAACTTGCATTTCGAACAATATTATCAATTATAGCCGATTTTGTGTCCATGTAAATCTCAAAAAATAAAAAACTTCTATCTTGAAAACAGTACGGATTTTAAAATCAATATTTATTGAAGCGAGACAGTGTACCAAAATCTGGGATGAATGATCACGAGAATGTAAGAGATCAAGTGCACCTCTCTGATACTAATATTTGTACTATGATTTGTTCATTGATGATGATTTATTTATTTAGTAGATCCGATTAGTATAAACCAATCGTAATCGATAAAATGTATGACACGTAATTTTGTATATTTTTTGCGTTTCAGTTTTATTCAAACAACAATCGATTTTCTTAACCTTGCTAATTTCTGACTGCGCCACTGAATGGTCACTCTACATTGAAAAACTTTATTATTTATTCTGTTTTATTAGTTCAATATTTAATAATAAAAAATATTAACGACTTATAATCCAAATTTATTATTCAGTTGGGATTTTTTCCAACTAAATAATATTGAGAGCTATTTTGCGATCCTGAGTTTGTATATAATATTCAACACAACATATCAGAATTTTTTAAATTTATTCAATCTCTTAAAAGAATAAATATAAATTGGTAAACATCGAAAATTTTCGTGTTTTCTATTGTTAAGCAATTAACAGTAAGTTATTTTATAGCTTAATGATTTTTAGTACTGTACTGAATTTTTAAAATCATCTCTTGTTTAAAAATTCTCATTTATATAATTATTATATACATAAGAATTTCTGGAGATAAAATATAATGATCCATTCAGATTAATCAAAAATCATAATTTTTATTTATTTTTATACACCTTACAATATTTTATTGCTTATATTTGAATGTATATTAAAAATACCTATGTCTTTACACATCATATTTATAATGCTAACTTCTAAATTATATTGTGTAAACGTGCATTAATAATTAATTTAATTTTCTAAAATGTTTGCTTAATATATTTTTAAAATTTCATTCATTTTATAAATATATATATATATTTATAAAATATTCATTCATATGTACCTGTTAATAATTATAACAACTTATTAGACTTACTGATAAAGATTATTAAAAGAAAAACTGTATCTATGTTGTTAAGATATATACTTGGCAGTTTTTCTAAAGATTCATTTCATAAAAATGTCCCATCTGTCCAGAGTTAAGATATTAGTATTAACGTTGTTTTAAAGAATGATATAATAAATTCATTTCTGAAGTAAACTGAAGAAAAATTAATAATGGAATTGTTTTGCATTTACTTTCGGTAAAGGCACTCTTGAATTGTTTTTCTTAGATTGTCTAGGTTTAGGTCTAGGATCACCCAAAAGACTCTCTACAATTTCTTCCAGCTCTTTTCTATCGCTCATTTCACCGTTTCTATCCAAGTGTATACCCATTTTTTCAGTTCTCACTTTAGAAATAATTCTCACTGATTCATCACTTCCTTTTTGATATTCCTTCATATTCCTTAATCGCTCAATTTGATTATTCATATTTTGCATTGTTTTCGTTTTTGTTGCTAATTCTATGATGATATCTTTGTTTATCTCTCCCAATTTATCAATCTTCTTATCTGCTATATCTATGGCATTTTCAATTTCGTCAACTTTGGCTTTTATTTCTTTCACTTCTGTATTTATCTCTGATAACAAATTCCTAATATTATCCAAAGTTTCTGATATTTTGGGTCTTTCTTTCAGATTATTCCTCTTACTTATTTCCTGTCGCCTGTTCATGTCTCTAATAAAGTAGACAGTCACCGATCATTTATTGATTGCATACTAATCGATTTTTATAGGTACGAGATAAAAATAGAACAAGTATAGTTGTTGCATATCTATTATAATGATAAACACAATTTAAATGCATAACAAACGGCTCCAAAAACCTAAAATCGCCTATTTTCTAAATGTGTCATTTGTTTAGCATTTGAAATGCACTAGTTTTTTGTGTGCAATTTTCAATACTGGTTCTAGGGGTCTCGACGCCCAGATTCAGCTTTCTACTCAGCGCCCTTATATTTTTTCATAAACAAAATCAGTTCAAATCCACTCGCTTTATAAATGAATTCAAATGTGAGGTAGAGCCTTCATGAACACTGAGAGTTTTCGACAAATTTTACCAATTTGAATACCCTTCTATGGTTAATTGAGTTCTTTCAGCGGAAAATAAATTACAGCAAAAGCAAAATGTTCTGTTACGGAACATGAATATATGAGCCATATTCGTGGAATAATATCATTATTAACTACCTAGCGATTATAGTAACTATTGCTAAAAACTATGACCAAAATGTCATCTTGTGGAAATGATTTATTTTGAATATGTTCTGTCGAATCTTGTTCAATAATAATTTTTCGAATTTTATCGTTAACAGTTTCAGGACAAGTAGCCGGATTGCTTGATTTAAATGAAGTAATGTTTTCATTTTCGCTTATCGTTGATGTTGAATTTATAATCGTTGATCTTGATGGTTGATGTATTAAGGATGATGAAAATGAATCAGCAGTCCTTTCGGTTGTGATGGATTGATTTGGATGATCTTCATCTTCTTTTAAGTCTTATGTTTGGCAGTCGGAATTATGACAAGTTGCAGAAAGAAATGCCATCAATTTTTTAAAAGATTTGTCAATTTGTCTTCTTAACTTTTCTTCCTCGATTTCTTTGTCCGTTTCCGTTTTCGATTTTTCTAATTATTTTTTAATAATTAGAAAAATCGAATTAAGGCTAAATAAAAATTACATAAATTTCTTGTTTTATTTTAAAAATTTGAAATATTTACGATTTAAAAGCTTACTTTCTTTAAAATGAATCATTGGGGACACGGTGTTCAAAAAAAATCAAAATTCAATTGAAATAAAATTCGTTAAAAAAGCAGCCAAAAAAATTTTCGTGTGTTTCGCGTATCCGTTGTAATCATTCCACCATTGAAAACACATCAGAGTTTATATGCAAATTCGCCTATGCTTATGCAACGAAACAATATTATATGTCAATATGACTACAGATAATCCTCGTATAACACGGTAGATAGGTTCTTAAAGATGCCGTAATGTGTGAAATCGTGTTATGAGATCTGGAACCAGTGATAGAACTTAAAATTTTTAGCCCCCCGCAAAATATTATTCCGGCTCCTATGATAAAAAAAAATTATCTAGAGTTTTTATTAGAAAATAATAAAAAAAGAACAAAATTGTATCATTTAAAACACAGTTGAAAATTAGCAAAAGAAAACATATTTAAAATTCTTCCTCCTAGACTTTAAATTTGCAAAATATCTAATACATCTTTTATTTCCATGGTTTTGTCTACAAATACTACCGCCATACTGCTCTGATTCAATGAATGTTTCAGTCTTTTCGTGGTGCACTTCATTTTTATTGTATTATGTTGTTAATTTAAAATAAGGATAAAGAAAGTATAGATAAAGAGGATCTGGGCCCCCGCATTGCGGGATCCGGTGCAATGTAATTCCGCCACTGCCTAGAGCTAATACAAAAAAGAGAGTTACGTTCCAAAGCCAATTAAAAACAATTAACTTTTTTATAATTCCACATAAGAAACTTAATTTTTATGAATATTAAAAACTCGAAATGTAAAGAAGAAAAATATTCATGTAAGACCCTCAATATATATATATATATATATATATAAAAATGAAAGAAACAGCCTATATAACATCCATTTAATAATTATATGAGGCGTTGCGGATACAAAG
>WUQG02417094.1:0-15580 GCA_011317285.2 Androctonus mauritanicus | reverse complement strand
AACAGGCATTCACTTTAAAAACAGTATTCCCTAACCATCGGTCGGTGGGCTTTGTCATCCTCCATTATCGTGTATACTAGTTAGTAATTAAAAACGTGATTGAGAAAGGTTGAAAAAAAAAACAGTTTTAAAATAATTATTTTCGTCAGAAATAAGCTTCATTGGATAGTATCAATATAACAATTTTTGGAATTAAAATTCCTTAATAATAAATCTATATTATTTTATATTTAAAATCATATCAGCAGTCATCTATGTAACAGAAACTAATATAATATTTTATAATTGTTTTGTTTGTATTTTTGAATCGTTGATTTTGAAAAACTTTTATTCCATTTAACTTTCTAATATAATTTAGCTGTATATTTTTTTTTTTGAAAATAAAAAATAAACTTATATGCTATCATGGATCCAGATTAATTTAAGAATAATTCTATTCTTTAAATTAATTTAAATTGAAATATATTCTAATTAATTATGGATTAAAGAAACTTTTTCATGTTATATTTTTGTAATCGAATCCTATTTAAAATTATGATTTCTAATATCACGATGACTATAAAATTATCAAATTATTAGTAAAATTCGAGGCTTTTTGGCATTTTCTTATAATAAAGATTTATTGTAGTTCCATAAGAAAGATCGGATATTTTTATCAGAAAGCCAAACATAATATTATAGCGCATCTACAACGAATTTTTTTTTTAGACATAATAAAATTTATAACTAATTAAATGCTAAATATTTATTATCTTAAGTATGATGAGACAAAAATTTCCGAAAAGTTGCATAATGATTCAAAATATCAAAGCATTAGAAAATGATGTTTGTTTCAATTATTTAATTTTATATCATATATTTTTCAATATTCGGTTAATTTATTCTCTTAATTAGGCCTACACATTCTATTATGTTAAAAATATTTTGCATTTTATATTTACTACATCTAGAATACAGGGTTACAACACAAACCAGGCATGTCAAACTTGCGGCCCGCTCCACTGTCATAAACATTTTTAACAATAATATATTTTAATTATTATACGTAATTCACAAACATAATATAGTAAAACCTCATTAATTTGAATAATAAAATAAATAAACTTAATTTTTCTCTATTTCTTTACTTCACTTATAGAAAGTATTTAAATTTTTTTCAAATTTTATCTTCCTATAAAATAGCTATTTTTTATAAAGAGTTGGAAATACAGCAGATTTGAATGTTATGATGGTCCCCTCAACTTTATTTCTTAAGTAGCCCTCTCGATATGCACTGTCTGTTAAACGTCCTAGCAAGTCCATACCAGGGATGTCAAACTCAGATCTTGCTGATCTGTAGTCAGCAAGATCCAAATTTGACATCCCTGGTATAGATGTTTTAAATTTAGGTATGTTTATATATTTAAAATCTATTGTAACTATTTTCAGTTCTGAATTAAGTTTTAATCAGTTATGATATACAATAAATACTTTATATTTTAATAATTTTTCCCAGTCTTTAGAGATTATTGGAATTTTATTATTATAGATATTTTATTTTTAAATCATATTTTTATTTTATAATCTCTTCATAAGTCTATGTCAATTATAATTATTTTATGAACACTTTTTTCTTTATCTTTTTCCTTTTCGAAATAATTTAATTTTACCGCCTTTTTTATCAGTTAATCATTGATCTTTCTTAAGAATAAAGTGTTATAAATTTTATCTAAATAAATATATAAAATATTTACCTTTTTTCTAAACATTCTTCTCTATTTGCTACAGAAGAATTCACTATCTGATAACAATTTATTCTCAGTACATAATCAGGCCACATGGCTTTTTTCACGATTGTAAGACAAGTAAAAATGATGATACTGATGATAAATAGCAAACGAAATAAAATTTTCCAATATATATCTCTGGTACGTTTCAAAGGTTTCATTTTCTTAGGCTTTAACTTGGCATATTTCCATTCCATCTGATTAATTTGTGTTGTTGAAGTGATGACATTTCCCGAATGCGTTTCCAATTCTGGTGTTAATATCTCAGATTCATTATCTGACACACTACAGCATGCAACTTGTTTCAAACCACTGAATAGTTTATTTTGGATTCTGAAAGAATCGCTAATGAATTTTAAATTTTCTACAGTACTTTTTTCTTGGTTGATAATTCTAATTTCTGGTTCTAGCGAGGAGTTTTTCATATTCGTTACACTCAAATCTTCAGAAATGTTACAAGAAGAAGACATAATTATTTAGTTGAAAATTAAATATTAAAAACAAATTTTAATATACTTTTGTTTCCATAAATAATTTTTTAAATCTTATTTCCTTAAATAAAAAATAAATGTAAAAGTTGGTAAATTTTAAATCATCAAGATTTTAATATACGCGTGTTAATTTAAATTCTTTAAATTTTCTGTCAAAAACTTCTGTGAAATTAACATGTTATTGGCAATCTATCGCTCAAAAAATGTGGTTTAGAATATCTTTTCTTTGTAATCAATAAATATATAAATAAATAACATAAAAATTCAGAAGAAAATATACATTAGATATTATCTAACAAAAAAATTTTAAAGCATCTACTAACAAGTAAGACTTGGATAAGATTGTATTTGACATCGAAATGGAGCAATAAACTACTGGTTAATAGTTATAATTGTTGGATATCAAATTAAATTAATTAATTAATTAATAAGTTATATATTAGTTTATAAACCACTATAATTTAAAATTTTGATTATTATTATTAAAACATTAAACTGTTTATTTATTCTTAATTAAATCAGAAAGCTAATAATCAAACTATACTTTTACTTAATTTATAAAACTGTAGCTTTCAGAATTGGTTCTAAGTACGTTTTTCTTTTTTACACAAAGTAAAATTAATTACTTCCTTTTGTTCGAGAAAATATTAACTGTTAAACTGCAGAATTCTAAATTTAAATTTTATGCAAATTCATTAAGAACACGTAAAAGTATTCGTGGAATTTTTTGTCGTTATATAATTCTATTCATATTAATCAATCTAATTTTAATTCTCTAGTATATTATTTTGTTAATTTTAATTTAAAATTAAAATATTAAAAACTAAAATCATATAATTTAGATTAAATTATTATTATTATGGATTAATCTACACTGAATTTTTAATGAAATGCATTCAGTAAAGTTTTACAGTTTTGAATATATTTTCATACATTTAATATAAATTTTTTTTTAAAGCTATTTTTCTGTGAAATGATAAATCATTAATAACAATAATAATACGTAAATATATTAATGCAAACTGATTTTTAGTTTTCGTAAATAAATAATATTAATTTTAAATTTATAAAAAGTACCATTACATTAAAATAAAATCAGAAACGGAAACAGTAAATGAGATATTATAACTGCATTTTCTTTAAAAAATTCAAAAGAATGAAATATTATATTTTTGATAAAATGAAAATTTATTAAATAAATAAAAATTTAGATTTCAATATCAAATAAATACTTTTATTTTTTTTTTAATTCTAAGTTATATAATTTGTAACTTCAATTTATTATTTTTTAAAGAATGTTATTATTTTATTTACATTGCGAATTTGTATATAATATTTATTTATTAAATAAAATCGAATCGAAATTGTATATAAATGTGATTTTAAGTTGTAAATTTTTATATTTTATTACTCTTTTTCTTTTATTCAATTATTTTCGTGCTGTCTTTAACGAAAAAAAAAAAAAAACTAAAACTTAACTTATTTATGCATGAATTAACTGTATTTTGTGTTATATTAAAACAACAGTTAATTTTCTCATGTTGATAGTAATACTGTTGTTAAAAAATGCGTAGTTAATGATTAATTGCAAAATAAGGAAGTATTTTCCATATAATTTGTCACGAGATATTGATTCTATATTTCCTTCAAAGAAACTAAATAAAAAACGGAAAATACCACCCGTAGGGGTAATGCAAGGTCGTTTGCTCATTCTAAATATATTTCTGTAAAGTCTACTGTGCAATCTTGTCTGAAAGAAAATCGTTTCCTTCCTGATTTTGTAAATATAAACAGTTAACATATAGTCACGTATAAAACTTATTCTGGTATATTCCTTTTTATATTTTCCATTTAAAAATGTAATTTTTAAAGGGATGGTAATATGAATCAGTCAATAAAATAAAAATAATCCTTAATTAAATAGTTTAGCAGAAGTAAACTGTTTAATTAATTATAACTGTAACTATTAACCATTGTTGGAGAGGTAAATATAAATTACAAATTAAAATTATAATTAAAAATAAATAGATCTTCAGATCACTTTTTCAATATTTTTAAAAATATTCATGATGCAATTTTTGGTGAGATAAAAATAATTAAATAAATACCACATTTAAATAACATTAAAATATTAATTTTAATATAAATACATATATTTTTAATTTTACAAATATAGCTACTCTATTTTCTTTTTTCATTTTCAATATAATTTTTTAAATACAACTCACAAACATTACATATATTTTTGGTATGAAACTTAGATCATTAAACGCGAGAAAAACAAACAAGTAACAAAATTTATAATAAAAAAAAATTATATTATATATGTCATAACTAACTAAAATGATTTCAAATAAATATTTAAATTATCTCTTTAAATAATAACAATTATATATTTTCTCTCAAACAGTGTTGTTTATTTTAGAGGAACTTCGACGAAGCGCAGGACAAGAGGACTTTCGAGTTTTGTAAAGATGGCACCGTAATTGATAATAAGCTTTTTCCAACTGTATCAGTTCCTATTGGATTAAAAATATAAGAAAATGCATATAAGTTTCATATTCTATACCTTCTTAATTCTTTACAGTCTTGGATTTCTCACCTTTGTTTGGCTAGAAAGAGTTAACTGAAGTTTATTAATTTCGATTAACTTATGATTTAAGAGAAGATTAAGATTATCGGCCCGACTTTCTGCCTGATAAGCTTTATCCTCGGCCTCCTTTAATCTTTTCAAAAGATGAATGTCTGCTTTTGCTTCACTAATCTGCAACAAAAAAAAATGACGAAGAATTTTAAATAGATTTAAAAACCAATTTAAATTAAAGTGTAAGTTCTTAGATGACTTCACTTACAGAATTTGCTGCATCTGAAGATATATCAGTAGAAATAGGACTGTCGCTTTGCTCTTTTTCCTCTTCTTCCTGTTCATTTATATCTTGTTTCTCTTGTATGGCATTTGATTTTAAAAGACTATTCTCAAATCTGAGTTTTTCTAATTCTTTCTGCTGTTGTTCCAATTGATACATTAACTGTTCAATCGTACTACCCGAATTCTTAATAAGGAACATAATTATATATATTTAATATTCATTGTAATTATTATTATTACTAGCATATAATAATTTTTATAAATAATCTAATAAATGTTAGCAAAACTTTAATTACTCTTTCAACTTCTTTGGAATAATCTGATTCTTCTAGAGCAGACATGGAGAACGTTCTTTCCAATTTTTCTTTTCCAGCGTGCAATTGCAACTCTGAAAGAGCCTGAAAATAAATACAGTTTTTTTTTTTTAATTTATCATAAAAATAAGATGTCATATTAAAATCCCTCTTCAATATTGAGGGATACTTACTGAAATGTATAAAAAATTTTTAGAAAATAAATAAATGCGTCAAGAAATTAAAATTCATTTTTCATATTAATAATGTGATTAAAAATATAAAATAAATCATCTCATCAATTTATCAACAATCTAAATTTAACAGCTAATCTGTAATTTTAATTAAAAGATTATTTATATAATTCAATTAAAGATAATTTTTTATATAATAATAACGTAAATTGATCAGCCAGTGGTATATTAAAAAATATATTAATATTGCAATTCTACAGGAAATTCTACAAAGTTAAAAAAAATTCTTAAATAATTGATTCTAAATATAAAGAGTCAATTAATAACGTAAATTGATCAGCTAGCGGTATATTAAAAGATATATTAATATTGCAATTCTACAGGAAATTCTACAAAGTTAAAAAAATACTTAAATAATTGATTTTCATTATTAGATTGAAGGAGAGGAGGAGTCATTTAAGGAGTCAATTATATAAAAAGAAAATCTGATTACTTTGGTAATCATTTTTTATTTATCATAGAATTAAAAAAATTTTTTTTCTTAAATTTTAGATTGAAGAAAAAACAAAAACAAAATCCAATTTTTAAAGAAATACCTAATTTTAGTTACTAATTAATACGCGATTAAATATTAAATATATTTCCTATTTACTTAATAAATTGAAAAATAAATTATATTTAAAAATAAATAAATCATTAACTAATTTATTATACGGTTATTATTATTATTATTATTATTATTATTATATTTTATGTAATTAAATGAAATAATGAAATTTTTACATCGTATTTCTATTTTTATTTACTTGATTTTTTTAAAATTATTTAGAATATTTTATATTAAAACTAAATTAATTATTTGAAATTTACGTAAATATTACAATTTGTTAAATAAAATTAATACATTAAGCAATTAAATTCATTAGTTTTAAGCAATTAAATTGTATTTAATAGAGAAAAACTAATGAAAAAATAAAAATTTTGCATTAAAAAAAATTTTAAGATGCACTTTTATAATTGTTAATTAAATGCAATATATATTTATAAATATCGTATGTATATATAAATATATCTTATATATAGTACACATATCAATATAAATTTTTATTTTTACACTTTATATACATATATGCACTTATTTAATATATGACATTTAACAGTCTTTATATTTTACACAGTATAAGAAAACAATTTGAAAATATCAAGAAATAAAATTTGAATAAATTTACAGAAATCAACAAATTTATATATTCAAATTTAATTTTCATTTAAGCAGGGCTGCCGAGAGAAATTTTCGGGCCCGTGACTGTAGTCCGAGTCCCACTTAAAAAAGTACATTACTTTGGTTTAATAAAAAAAGTCATATAAAACACTAAACATTTATTTAAAAAATTGTACAATAAATTCAAAATTCGATACATTACATATCATATAAAATACAAACATTAAATAAAAAAAATAATTTTTAAATTTTTATGGCCTCATCTGAGATGAGGCCATAAAAATTTAAAAATTATTTTTTCATCTGAGATGAGGCAAAAAAAAAAAAAAAAAAAAAATTCAAAAACCTTCGATGAGGGATGAATAAAAATATTTAAACCTTCCGTCTATCAAAATACTGTTATATATGAAACAGTTTATTTTGGCACAACTGCTTTGGGTAGTAGACAGTGCGCTCTTGGGGCAGCCTGCGAACTATCGGACACGTTATGTGACACGTCAGAGCTGGACGGTCGGGCCCTTTTCGATGCTGGGCTCGTGATAAAAGTCTCAGATATCACTCCCCTCTCAGCGGCCCTGCATATAAGTAATAAGTAGAAATTCTATATTATTTAGTCCAACGGTCTCAAACTCGCAGTTCGTGGGACATATGAGCTCCTTATGCCATTTATTGCGTCCTCGTTGCATTTATTATAATCGCAAGAGTATATAAAAGATATTTAGAAAAAAATTACAACTATTTTTCATGAAATACTTTAAAAATCACTTTAAAATGTTTTTACAAATTGCATTGAAATTCAATATAAAAGAATTTTTCAATATAAAACTTTTCAATCTTATATAAACTATTATTATTTATAAATGGTTTTATAATTTTGAACATGAATTTAGTCATATCATTTAAAAGAAATTCGAATGTAAACAGTTAAAATAATCAATCTTTCAGCCCATTTACATGTTAACATCTTTTTCCTTTAAAGCATTAATTTTAAATGCTATTCCTAACCAACCAGAAATGTCTAAAGTGGCCCTTTGAAAAGATTGAGTTTGAAACTGCCGATTTATTCTAATGGAAAAATTAAAGCATTTTATTGTTTGAAATAAGATATTAATTCAATAAGCATTCAAAATAACTGAAGTGTGTGAATAAATTATCGATATTACAAAAATATTAAACATTAAGTGACAATAATATATTGGGTAAAACAATCAAGCTATATAGGCATAACAAATTCATTTGATTAGTATTTGATATATAAATGTCAAAGGTATTGATATAAAGAAATATACAATACATTAGATGCCATTATTTGTTTAATTTTAACCGTTTTAAATATTTACAATTTATTCTAATATTAATTAATGTAAAGTTAATTTCTATATACAATATATATAATATATAGAATTATTTTTATGTTAAAAAATTAATACCTGAATTTACTGGAATATTATTTTATTTTTCAACTAAATCCAAATTAAATACTGTACTGATAGTATGTTTTGATTACTGTATTACATATATACAATACAGTGTCACAAAATTTGATATCATTTTAAACCAATAAAAAAATTTTTTTATTAATTGCATAAGATAAAAATAACATACAAGTACAGAAAATTTACCAAATTAAATATGATGCAATAAACATTATTAATATATATATATATGTAGTTTTATTAATAAATGGAAATATTTAATTTGTTTGGAAAAACATCAAGATTTAATTAAAATAATAACGAAAAATATAAAGTAATATTAATTGACATTTCTATACTTATATATTTTAATAATTATTGAGAAATTAATGTTGTTTTCTTGTATTTCCACGTGTTTGGTACCACCTACCTTGCGCATGCGTTCCAATCGACCGTACACATCTTTCTGATAATATTCTGCTGTCCTGTAATAAACATATTTTGGCCAATGCTGGGTCATCATAGACGCGTAGCGATTTGTATTTTCCTCTAAATTCCATAATCTAATCATACATATCTAACTTTGGCATTTGGATCTTTCTAATTTATCCTTTCTTTGCGTTGTTACTAGCATTGATATCTACGATGCATTTACCTGCTTGTGTGACGTCACGTGAGGTTCTCTATGTACGTCTACATTCAGCGATCAGTTTAGTCATAAAGTTTTAAATATTTGTCATAGACATTTTCAACGTGTTATAAAAAATTATTATTTCTCTAAACATTTATTAATATATATGATTTCTGATTAATAAACTGATATTTTATATTTATTTTTAAATTAATTAAATAATTTATATATAAGCATTGAGATTACTATTAATGTCAACATTGTGTTGATAGTATCTTGTTATAAATAAAACTTTTGCAACTAAACGTCGTGATGTCATAAAATATAAATTTCTTATTTTTAGATTTTCTATTTAAGAAAACATTAGCTTAGATCTCTATTTGAACATGTGATTTGCAAATTTATAATAAATATATATCGTAATAATAATAATTATAAACATGTTTTGTGAGAAATAATTATTTGTAAAATATATACGACGTTATATGGACAATCATATGATCCATACTATCAAAATATTATATTTAAAGACAATATCTTTAATTATACAGTTCAATTAACCTATTTGACAATCAATAATAGTACAGTTGCGTTGTAAATTATAATCAAATTGATATTTGCATTGCATTAGATTAAAAAGTTATCTGTGACGTTACGAAACAATTTTTTATGTTAAAAAGTTATAAATAGAATACTGTGCAGAACTGTATTCTATTTATAACTTATTAAAAATTACAGAGCGTTTTAAAAATTTATTGAAGTATAAATTTGTTATTTTTTAATTTAATTAAATTATTAATTAATATGTTTTCAATTTGATTTGATTTTTAAGAAAATTTATTATATATAAAACATTGCACAGTATATTAATTTGTGTATCTGTGTATCTAATTGAAATTTTAAATTTACGGACTTTATTTATTTAATTTATATATTCATACCTTTAATTTATTTTCTAGCTTTTCTATGTATTTATCTTTTTCTTCAATAATAATATCTTTACGGTTATTATCTTTACTTAATTCTTCTTGAATCTGCAAGATTGTCATATGAAGTTTAATGTTTTCTTCCTCTTTAATTCTCAATTTGTTATCTGTATTTTTTGCCATCTCTCTTATTGAATTTAGTTCCTCTTGTGTTTTAGTATAATTCAAAGTATGGACTGAATCTGAAAGATTCTAAAAATGCATCAAAGTTAAAATTTGTTTTTCTCATTTTAAAATAAAAAAAAAATATTACGCTATTTAATTTCGCATTCTCCCAACCATTTGCAATCTTTGTTTTTCTTTTTGCATTTCTGTCAAAGCTATTTCTAAAGATCGTTTCTTTTCTTCTTCTTCTAATCTTCGATTTTCTGAAATACACAACATCTGTTTGCAAACGTTTAATTCCTGAAATATATAAAAAAAAAAAAAATTACGTGTGTTCTACGTCGGTGACATTAAAATCTATAAAGATAAAATAATTGAACAAATAGTTATTTTATTTCAACCTCCTCTAAGTTTTCTATATCATTTTCTCTTTTGTTCTGATATACAAACAATGCTTCTTTTGCTGCTTCTAGCTGAATCTTTAGATGTTCAACCTCATCGATCTTCGATTTAAACTCATCTCTCTGTTTAATTATTGATTCAATCTATAACAATTTAATGCATACGAATGATAATTAAATGATTAGATATATTACCTCCGAATCTGTCCGTGTCCGTTTAACGTTTTGTTCTTGCATATCATCAACCACATCCCAAGTTCTGAAGGAAAACATTATTAATAATATATGTTTAATTTCATTACGTTAATTATGATAAATTAATTATGAATCGTATTAGAGTATAGTTAGAGTGATTCTAATTATTTATATTTTTATAAGGTAATATATAATAGATTTAGTATTTAATTGAGTGTGCAATAAGTTGGTTTTACTTCAATGAAATAATTATTAATTTTTTTTATTAAACAGATTTGACTTATTTAACCTGTAACAGTGTATGTTAATAATATACATGAATGCTAAACACTAAAAACCACGAATGTAATAAATAACTTTCTTTTATTCTCGTTTAAAAATTCTCGAAGAAATAATTGCTTTGCATTACTCTAACTTGTAAGACAAAAGTCTAATTTTTATTATTAGCTGAATTTGTTTATTAGTAAAGATATAATTATTCAAAAAATCTTAATATAAGATTCGTATTGATGTAAAAAATAAATAAATAAAATATCTAGCTTAACTGGGAATGGATAATAAACATTTCACTAGATATTTATTTTTGCTGAGACGTTAACTTTTAATCAGATTGCAACATACAGTAAGATCCCGTTTAACGCGTGGGATACGTTCCAAAAAAACCAAGCGCTATATGAAACAACATTAAACGAAGTCATCTTAACAGATAAATAATGGGGATAGGTGAAGTAGAACAGTGAATAAAAAATATACATACCATTTCATTTTATTTTGTAACATGTATTATTACTATTGTATTATACTGATTATAGATGTTTTTTATTGCTTATATCGATTTGTATTCAAGTATTATTGATGAAAATCAAAAATATTCGAGTAAATAATTTTGTTTGTGATAGGAAAGTTCTTCCTCATTTGATACTTTTTTTCGTTAAAAAGTCATCTAATGTCGTTTGCCTTTTCTTCTTTCATTCAGCAAGCAATTATCGATAGCAAGACATCGTATCCATGACTCTTCGTCTTGCCTTTGAATTTCTATCAAAATTGGTATCATTTTGTATAAACTGATCCGTAATTTCCGTAATTATGGCTAAACTTGTTTTGACAAAAATATCGATGAAAGAAAAACGTTCTAACTTCAAGGAACTATAGCCTAATTCGAAGTGGTAGCATTCAGGTTAAAACTAAAATGGAATAATTGTGTATTTTTATTACTGTAAAATAACGTTGTAACTGATCATAAATATGAACTGTAACCAACTGTAACAGACTTTCTTATATCAACTATAAACATTATAGGCCCTATTTATGTACTTTACTGCACTGATATCAAACGCACTGCGAGATGGCATAGGAGTAACAACGCAATAAATTTGTGCGATTTTGGATTTATGTGAGTACTGTATAATGGTTTGAAAAACGCGTCAAAGTAAATCAATAAAAAATATAGAATTCGAAAAAATCGCGTTATATCGAAACAGCATTAAACGGAGCAGCATTAAGGTCTTACTGTAATTTACTTTTCTCCTACGTTTACCTTATTCATTCATTCTTTGCAGTTCTTTTCAGTTATTGTGAATCTTCTTAGAAAACAAAACACAAGCAATAACAGTTTTATAGATATTTTTTATAAAATTTTAAAGCAAAATGAAATTTTATCCTAAACAAAAAATAATAGGCCTACATGTTCTAGCTGATTGTTTCAATTATCATTTAACTTTTTGTGGTAAAATTATTAATTATATATTGTACAATATATTATTGATATTTAGTAATTATAACTAAAATAAATTTTCTAATTATCCCTTTATATTTTTAATATAATTAAAAATATAAAAATCAGATAAAGGGATAATTAGAAAATGTGAGATTCTAAAGAATATTTTTTGGCGAAGGCCACTTTAAAACCCCTTACGTCTAAGCCAACACTAACGATAGGAATAAATTTTTAAGAAATACCTAATTAATATAATTTACAACATATATAGTACAGTATATATATATTTGATTTTATCAAAATCCGATTATATTTAATAGGCTAATACAGTAACGGATCCAGAGAATGACGGAATATCATAATACAGAAAATTATATTGCTAATAATTTAAACAATTGCTTTATTTTGTTTCTTTGTTTTTCTCCAAAGAAAAAAAGGAGACATGTATCCTGGTACTCCTATTCTGAATCCGCTTGTGGATAATAGATTAGTATTACTACAAAACAGGGTAATGCCATTTACAAAATGATCAGCACTCACTATGATTTTAACAAAGTAATTAAGAAATCCACACACAAATTCCAAATCATGTATATTATTATTGTTATCTGCTAACTTTAAATAAGGCAGTCATTATTCAAGTTATGAAAAGTTTTTTGTCACAGTTTTAAAATCATGTTTAACCTAAACTGAATAAACATTATATTTAATTAAAAATGCCATTAGCTTAAATTAAGATGGTTATACTGTACTGTATTTAGAATATCTGTTTAAATATTCCAAAGCTTTCTACCTTGTTAAATGATTCTGGTTCATTACATTATGTGTGTAAATATCTTCGTTAGTAAATATAATTTCACTTTCTTCATTAGAAATTTTCATTCTGTATAAAATAAAAACTTTAAATTATATTAATAAAAGTGGATAATACATACTTTTTCTATATATTGCATTTATTTCTTTACATAATTTAATAATCTGCACTAAGAGGCTTGCATTAAAATTTGAAACTAATGAAGTTTGTTGATTTTTTTAGCTTTATGCACAAAACTAATTGGCATAAAAAAATCTATTTATCTGAGAAGGTGAAAAGACCTTCATCATTTCATAAAATTTTCCACATCTATAATTTAGAGTTGAGAAAATCTATAAATGTAAGGCATAAATTTGATCTTGAAACCTCCAGCCATACTACGGAGATACACAGATACGTTAATAATCAGTTGATTGAAGAAATTTTAAGTTTACTATATTTTTAAAAGATTAGATTAAATAATAAGAAAATAACTCTTTCCTCTCTCATAGTACGCACAATAAGATATAACAGGTATATTTGAGGAAAAAGGATAAATTACTTGATTTTTGTCTTAAAATAGATCTATTATACATTTTTGGTCAACAGATGACGCCACACTTCATTTGGAAGAATACTATGTGACGGGGCGAAACAAGCCCTTCCACAGGCTGCCCACCCATCCGGAGGGGTCAGCCGGATTGTGGAGGACGGGGATCGACGGGCCGGACCCGGACCCCGTGATAAATATTTTCAAGGGGTGGGATCCGAGACTCGAACTCGGGTCCTCCAGAGTAGAAAGCCGAAGTGTTTCCACACGGCCAATCCGGCCTCTATTATACTTTTATTAGGTACACCTAACTCTTAATCTGCACGATTTCGATTTTGCACAGTCGGAAAAAAATGCTACAAATTTTCGTTTTACATTGCATAATTTCGGATTAACACGGTAATAATAATAATAAAATATGTTTTTTAAAATCCTCGTTAACTGCCGTCCAATAGTCACTCCATGAATAATAAAATCCTCAGCTACCGTATTACTCCGTCAATACTCCAAGCGCCTCCAAGGCGATCTCTCTCTCTCTATACAACATTATATATATATGTATAGAGGCCGGCTATTAGGCTATTTTTTGTCAATAGATGACATCAATTTCCATTCTATTAGAATACTAATTGACAGGATGAAACAAGCACTTCCACAGGCTGCCCACCCCTGCGGAGGGATCGGCAGGATTATATAGGACAAGGATGACGGACTAGGCCCGGACTCCATGACAAACATTTTCAAGGAGAGGGATCGGAGCTCGAATCCCAATTCTCCAGAGTAGAAAGCCGAAGCGATTCCACGCGGCCAATCCGGCCGACTCTATTAGATTTTCTTATCAACAGATGACGTCACTTTTCATTCTGACTGATCTGATTGATCTTTCCGCAGGGATGGTGCCCATCCCTGCGGAAAGATTAGTCAGATTGTGGAGGACGGGGATCGATGGCTGGACGCGGACCCTATGATAAATATTTTCAAGGGGTGAGACTCAAGACTCGAACACAGTTCCTCTAGAGTGGAGTGCCAAAGCGTTTCCACGCGGCCAATCCGGCTGACTCTGTAGGAATATTAGCAGTCCTTTCGACTGCTAATAGGCGAACCAAAAGCAGCCCATGTGGGGAGGGCTGGGTGCAGACTCAATCGATCCCATCCGAAACAGCATCTAAAGTCACCAGACTGACTAACAGCTGCAAGATTCTTTTACTGTAAGCTGAGAGAGATCTGAAAGGAACGAATCCTGCATGGGCATCCCACTGCAAGTGGGACCAGGTTCTCCACGCCTGAAATCTCATGCCGTTAAAGAACATCTGTGTGCGCCTACACTAGCACAACAGGTACAGGTATAGTACGGAAGCAGATATAGATATGGCTGCGGGAACAAGCCCCCGCTGCGTCAAAGCAGCCCTCCTCGAGGAATATAGTTCAACGGGACGAACCCGGACCTTAATGTAAAAACTAAAGGTGTGAGATCTAGAACGAAATCCAGTCTACAGATAGTAACTACTTAACTGGATCTCCAGTTTTTCAGGGGAATCGGCCTGGCCATTGAACTTCGCCCCTCTGGTTGACACTATTTACCAAATCCGGATCTCACACTTTAAAATTTGTGGAGATTCAAGTCAGACTGTCGATTCTTATCCTTTTCAGTTCGGTTGACGTTTCCATAGGTCTAGGCAACCTATAATAGGGCCTGAAATTCCAGCTACTTTAATAATTAGTGAACGACTAGAAATTGCATTAAAAAATTTATAAAGCCAAACACAACATCTTATTACACAAAAGTACTATACATGTACTGTTCACTTAATGACCGAATTCCGTTCTCACGATTTGATCGTAGAACGAATTTGTCGGTACGCGAGTAACTTGTTCTTATATACTGTATTTAGAACAAGTTACTCATTTAAGTTCTCATGGCTGTAAAGACATTTATATCTTAATTACGCGCA
>WUQG02417083.1:0-15580 GCA_011317285.2 Androctonus mauritanicus | reverse complement strand
ACGGAGTGGACTTTCTCTTGTTATCAGTAAGAAACAACAAGATTACTGAAGTGCTACGTGCGTGTTTGCACCTTTTCGGACATCTGAACTCCGTGTCTGCTTGACCTTAACTGCTTCCCCCCCTTATACCACTCGAATTTTATCGTTGTTATTAAAACATTTCCTTTTCTAAACTTTCTTATTTTTCCTAATTTCTTCTCTTTTATACACTTAATTTGTGGAGGTTTTCCTGGGACCTCACAATTTTATATTTATTTATACACAGTTTTACCTGGAAGTAGTTTTGGGGATATAAATCAAAAGTAAACTGATATAATTTTAATTCAAAATAGCCATCTAAAGCTTAAACAGCCAACATTTTTCTATTATTAAATTCATTCAAAATCATAAAGGACTTAAATAATTCAATTATTGGTGATCATCATTTGTCATCAAGATCATTTATAGTCTATTTATTTGTCATATTTTCAATTTCATATGGAAACTATATGAAATTCAATTTTCCATTACAAAAATATATTAAATATTTCATTATAAAAATTCTAGTTAGCCTATTGGCCACTACGTACCCAAACATATCAAAAAATCAATTTTTTTATTTGTCAAATTTGAGATTTTGCTGTTGAACTCTAGAATGCAACCATAGCCTGTCATCCATAATAAAAATAAAATATGATATTAAGAAAGCATGTGCACTGCCTCTTACAAACATAAGACTACTTTGGTCCCTGGTGGATCAAAGTAGGTAATAATCATGGATGGTAATAATTATAATTATCTTAAAACAAAAATAATTATAATTTCTGAAATAGATGAATTATTATTTAAATGCAACCATGAATGCAATGTTTATGTAGCCTTGGCACAATGAATGCAAACTAAACCCTCAGGCCCAGGAACAGCCAACATTTTTTGAGCAGAAAAAAGCCAGAAATTAAGCCAAATAACAAAAGGAAGTGTACAAACATAAATAGGAAGTAAACATATGATAATTTAAAACAAAATTTACAATGAGATTGAGAATTCGTTTTCTAAAAGACGCGATTAAAGATTCGAAGCAAGAGAAAATACTAATGGCAGCATTTCCAGTCTCAGGAATTCTAATCTTGTTCACACATGCACAGAAACATGGACTTCACATGCTTATTCCTTTATTATATAGGATAAAAGTAAAAAATAGAATTTTTAATTCAATGTTTTTTGCTTTAAGTTGGCTTTCTATATGCAATTTATTATTTCTGATTAACAAATATTTGCTAAAAATTGTTATTATTTTTTCTAATTTTTAAAATAAAAAATACATTCCCATTTTAACACGATAATGTAGATGTTTAATCAGAATGTTGTTTTATTCTGATTAAATGTTCATATTACTGTTCAGAGAAATTTAAATGATTTATTTATTATAAAATCATTTGTAATTTATAAGAAAATATTTGGACTTACTGTTCCTTCAGTAGCACTTAACTCAGATGTGTATAATACCGTTTCAAATTCTTGCCCATCAATTTCTGCTATTAGTTTTACCTATAGAATAAATTTCATAATTATTATTATTAAGTCATACAACATACAGCATTTCACAGTCAAAGAGGAAACACAAACCAAGATCATAAATTATTATAAATACATGGAAAACCTATTTTTAAATTTAATTATAATTATATTGAAACAATAAAATAAGTTGTTCAATTATTTTATGTAATTTGGAATTAATCATTGATTTTATTTTCTTGGAATTAATCAAAACAGATTAAATTTAATGTTGTTGAATGCAAGAGCTACTTGGAAAGTAAAATATAAATGACACTTAATTTAACAACATTTCATATTTGTTAAAAATCCATTATTTGCTGCTGTTATACTATACAATTTAAATTCTTGAAAGAAATATTTCCTTCTAGTGTGATGATGACAAAAACTTAAATCATAAAAATCTGAATTGGTTTTTATTTTTACATTTATATATATTAATATAAACTTTTTCATATTTAAAACCAAATTGCAGAAAAATTCTATATCTTCCTTTCAAATACAAGTATACAGGGTGGAAGAAAAGTCTGTACTCTCCATATAACTTGATAACTATCATATATTTCAAAAATCTGTTAATGCCAACAAATAGGATGTCATGACTGACATCCTATTTGTTGGCAATAACAAATGAATAACTCATTTGTTGTTGGCAATTCATTGCCAACAATTCAACAAATGAATTGTTGGCAATTCATTTGTTGGTTAACAAATGAATAACTCTGCAGCTTCCACAAAAATATTTAAAGCTGGTTTAAGATAGCAATATACATCCTATTCAATCCTATTAAGAAATCTACTTTTTTTTTATATAGCTCTTTATATATTAAATCAAAATATACCAGATGAAGTGATTAGAATAAATTAATACTTATTTAATATTCTTACAATAATTTCACGAATATATATGTAATTTCAATACAGTTTACAGATGTATTGCATATAGTATGCTGTTTAATTGATACAAAAAAATTTAATACAAAATCAAACTAAAAAAACAGTACTCTTTGCAGTCATGAAATGTTCTTAACATCAGAAAAAACTATTTGTAGCTAATGCTTTCAGTACAGGCATACCATCATCAGGCTACTAACTTACATAAAAATAACATCGAACATATGCTCTTTTTATGCAAGTTAGTAGCCTGATGATGGTATACCTGTACCGAAAACATTAGCTACAAATAAAGTTTTTCTGATGCTAAAACATTCTACGACTGCAAAGAGTGCTTTTTTTGAGTTTGATTTTGTACTAAAACTGAACAAGCAGTTAGTTAATAAATAATATTTTAATACATAATAATTAAAATTATGAAATAAAACCTGGTATTTGAGAATATATGAATATATTTTAACTATAATATTATAGTAATATAATAAAAATCTATTTTATTGCACAGCAAACATCATAAAATATCAGCAAGATGATTCAAATTTTTGAAAAATATACATAAAATTTTTATTAATCAGAATGGCATTCGCAGTCAATAAACGCAACACAAAACACTCGACGATCATGCCACAATGAGCTACTTTTAGTAATTATTAATCATGAAATCTACACTATTTTGAAACATGACAGATTTCATGTAGCACTGTTACCCCATAGATATTTTTTATCGGCTGATTTTGATGTTTTGCAAAATGTAATGAATGCATTGGGAAGGACTTACCAGTTAGTGATTTAGGTAAATTCTAATTTTTCTAAATTTTTTGAAAAAAAAAAAAAATTTTTCAATCTCACTATAGAGTATCACAAAATGCAAAGTGAAACCACTGCTGGGTTAAATTGTGAATTCTGTAAGAAATGTTT
Organism: Androctonus mauritanicus; assembly: GCA_011317285.2. Taxonomy (NCBI): domain Eukaryota; kingdom Metazoa; phylum Arthropoda; class Arachnida; order Scorpiones; family Buthidae; genus Androctonus; species Androctonus mauritanicus. The sequence goes on along the minus strand of WUQG02417083.1, from coordinate 12,235 downwards.
TAATATATGTGAACTGAGATAGTGTCATGAGTATCTGATAATGCTGGATATTTTTACTAGTATAGAATACATAGTTCATACATATAGATAAATACAATGCTATATAATTACCAAATTAAAATCTGTTGAAAGTCCATAAATAATTTGACGACAACCATTAAAAATACTTGTTATTTGTTTTGGTGCTTGTATAACTTCTCTGAAATCACCAACACTGTTTCCCCATTCTATTTTTATATTTGTAAGAGATGCTTGAATCGTTCTTTCAATCTGTTTCGTTACCTTATTATAATAAAAAACAAAAAATGTGATATTAAATGAAAAAAAAATTGTTTTACTATTAACTTCTCATTTAATTTAAAGTTTTATACTGACTGATTTTTTCCAATTTTTTAAACTGAAAACATCTAAATCTTCAAATACTCCTCCACTTTTATTTGCAATTTGCTGTAACATGTGTTTATTAATGCAAGCAGTTTGACTGTATAAATTTAAAGAACATTCAATGAAAATTTCATATTATTAATAATAGATCTTCAAATATTCTTACCTCAAAGCCATAGTAAAAATTCTAACTTTGTTACTGTAAGATTTAATACTTTGTAAAACAGCACGTTCATTATTAATGTTACCATCACTTAGAAGTATTATGTTCTTTACTCTATTTCCAGAAGTTATTTGATAATATTTCAAAACTCTGAATAATTCTGTATTACCTAATTCTGGTGTTTGTTGTTTCAGAAAATTCAAGGCTTTTTCCATATTTTTAGAATTATATATTTGACATGTTGGGAATAATTCATGAAATACTGAAAAAAAAAAAATATATATATATATATACAAATTAAAACATATTTTAAAATTATAATCACATGATTTAGTAAGAAATTCTTTTAATTCTTTTTAAATATATTGAAATAAAGTCTTTAATTATGAATTTTATTATATAATTTTATTTATATTGACTTCGAAAGAATATTTTGTTAAAACAAAGTTAAACATCTAAGATATTCAAGAAATACTTCACGGAATATTTGACAAATATAATTTCATACTATTTATAAAAAAACGTACAAACACAATGGATTAGAACAAGCTATTCATGTGATTTACATGAGAGTTAGGATTATATATTATGATGGAAGGTGATTTTTGAGTACTTATAAATGTATAATATTAATTTAACAACAACAGTACTAAATATAGGTTGTTTTTTTCCATCATTTTGTTTACAAACAGTTAGGTCCAATTTTGAACTGTTTTGGAGTTATATGTTTATATGGCTTTGTTTTTGTTTTTATTATTTAGACAGATCTCTGTTATTGGTTCCCAAACTTGAGACATTTCATCATGACTCACCCAGTATATATTGACAGACAATATAATTGCATCATTCTATAAATAATTTTATATTAATTCCTATTTCTATTATTATTCAAAAGGATAACTGCTTTATCAAGATAATATAGTTAAATGATGTGAAATTAAGAAGCACTAAATGGCAGGTAGGTAAATAACAAAAAATTTTTAATCACTAACGTTTTCAGTGCTCTAGGTGCCATCATCAGGTTGCAGAACAAGAAAATGCAGAATGAAACATTTTCTTGTTCTGCTACCTGATGATGGTGCCTAGAGCGCTGAAAACGTTAGTGATTAAAAGTTTTTTATGTTATTTACCTACCTGCCATTTAGTGCTTTTTAATTTCACATCATTATAAGGTATTAAGGCAGTATAAAACCACTCTTATAATATAGTTAAAACACAACCACCAGCAGCAATAGGTTATTTAATACAAAACTTTATCTGCAGAGCACTTTTGATTGTATACAATCATCTTCAGAATTATATTACAACTTTTAGTTATAATATAGTGTTGAAGATGATTGTATAGCAATCAAAAGTACTCTGCAGATAAAATTTGTATTGAATAATCTACTGCTGTTGGTGCTTGTGTTTTAACTATATTATCCCATTTCTACAATACTGTAAGTTACTTTAATGATATTTGATTTGTTTGAAAACATGTAATATAGCAAAATATATCATAAATCCAATCTTACTACCATATTTCATATATCTTTGTTGAAAATATTGAATGTTAAAATATAGACATTCTAAGAACAAGAAAATTAGCACTCTTTACCAGTTGTATATTTTAAGAAGCTTTTATTCTTAGAAAACGTTTTCGGTAGTGTTCCACCATCATCAGGCTACAAGATTTTTGAAAACAAAACAATAAAAGAACATTGAATACATAATCTCAAAGAAATCATTAGGTTACTATAGTTACACTAAATAGATAGCATTTTATTTATGTGTTTTTGTTATCTAAATAAAAACTAAATAAAATTAACTATATACACATTCAAATATGTTGTTTGTTCTCTACATCCATATAGAGAGTGACATATTTCAACAATAATATGTGAACTATATAGAAATTATTATTGAAATATGTTGCTCTCTATGTGGATGTAGAAAACAACATATCTGAATAACTTGTATATAGTTAATTTTACTTAGCTTTTATTTAGTTAGTATGTTATTTATGTGTTTCTGTTATCTATTTAGTGTAACCATAGTAACCTAACAATTTCTTTGAGATTATGTATTCAATGTTCTTTTATTGTTTTGTTTTCAAAAATCTTGTAGCCTGATTATGATGGAACTCCACCGAAAAAGTTTGCTAAGAATACAAAACTGCTAAAGAATGCTAATTTTCTTGTTCTTTGATTGTGTTAATGTGACAAAGTAGTTAAATGAAGATATGAAAGACATTCTACTTATTAATTAATAAAATCAAAATGGAACGAGAGATATCTTTACAGCTTTCTACTTTATTTAGATTATTTCAAATACAATTTATTCTTAAAATTTATTACATATCAAAAATAACGCAATTATTTTGATTGCCACTATAAATAATATTAGAAACCATTTAGATTTACATAATTCACAACTAATATATCTAACAATAAATCCGCTTTTAAAAATCGTAAAGCACCATTTGAAAAGAAATAATTTTAGATATAAATTGATGTATTTAAATTGTCAATAAGATAAAAAAAAAAATCTTATTTTTAAATTCTAATAAAAAATTATGTATGTAAATATTAAAAATTTACTTAAATAATTTATATTACCTGAACCAAAAGCTACTATGTTGAAATAGCAATTATGTGGAAGACTTTTGAGACAAAGAATTGCTGTCTTTAATGCATCTGTAAATAATATTCCTTTCATAGAATTAGACGCATCTAATGCAATTATTATTTCAGGATGAGGATTTGATACTACTTCAAATTCTGGGTAAAATGTCATCATGCAAGCCTATTAAAGAGAAATTTATTATTAATTTAAATATGACTAATATAATTCATAATTTTTCGAATTTTATAATCAGTTGTATAAAAGTTAAAAAAAATTAGAAGTTTTATAAAATAAAATAATGTGAAGAGCTATTATTATTATTTATTTAGTTTGAGGTCATTTAAGCAGTTATGACAAAATAAAGCAGTAATATTAAAAATAATATTCATTTTTAATTACTATATATACACCGGACTTGCATTTTTATGAACGTCTAATTTACAAAACTACACATTTTTATGAAATATACAGTTGGTCCCAAAAATTCCCTAATGTTAATTAATGAAGTTTAGATTTATGAATTTGGGATCCATACAAATTCATAATCGAGAGTCCACTGCAACTGAATCTTTGCAATGATTAATAAATCATATCGCTCATTTGCTGCAACAACGTCATAACTCTAAAATGATTTTTGAGTTAATCCCACAGAGACAATTGCAATGATGTGATCTTTTAAGTAGTAGAGTATCATTTCTGAGCTTTCAAGATTTCTCTCGAAATGGTATTAGTGTCATTTTGGTGAAACTTCGATTCATCCAGTGTGTTATTTGCAATACCGTATTATCTCAGTTGTGAGTCGACTGTTATGTTACTCAACTGTGTTAAGTTCTGTAGAACAGTGACATATCTTGGGTTGTGACCATATTTTGTGTTATAGTTTTCAAAAAGTAATACAAGTTTTAAAGCTTCAAATGCATCTCCTGAAAAAACGAGTTTTTTGAGTTATGACATTGTTGCAGCAAATGAGCAATATATCATATCTCATCATCTTATCATTATAAAAAAAAAATCTTCAAAAAGCTAATTTGAATATAAAACAAAACATAATTTGTAATTTATCCATATTATGTTTTTCTAAATTATGTATTTATCCAAATTATTTGTTTGTTAACTGTGATATTAATTTAATTAATTCTTTTACCATGTATAATTTTTACTAGCTCTTTATAAAAGACAATTTTTTATACATTATTTTATATGAGGCAATTTTTAGTAAGAACTCCATAATTCTATGTAATAAGGAAAGGATTATTGATAACATCAAAGAATACGACTTTATTAAAGAGAAATGATGTATTTTGTAAAGAAATCAATATTTCTTTGACTATTTCATGAAAGCATCACTTCTTGTTTTCATATTTAACCTCTCTAATTTATCATTTTTCAAATTAAATCTATCATCTCAATAGCTGATCATTCACAACATTAATGGGATAATGCCATGTTTGAGAGCACTCAATAACTTATTCACTGTGATATTTTCTTAAGCACTAATGAGCAGACCCAATACTGTTTACAGTTCAAACTAACAACTTTTATTGAGAAACGTTTTAGGCATAATTACGCCCTCATCAGCTCAATACATCTAAATAGAACATATGTTTCAAACTTAGAACACATGTTAGAATTCGAACTTGGATTACATTCATATTACATAAATTTAAAAACCTCATACTACATGGTTCTTAAAAAAATTCTAACTCAAGACATAAATGGAACATAAAGGTTAAATATACAAATAGTAATAATAAAAACAAATAAAAAATAATAAATAATAAATAGAGAATCAATAATATATTTCTACAGAGTCCTTTAGCTGCCCTTTCTAAGTGCTTCCTGTCTTAGTAACTTACGAGATGATCTCTTTACTTACTATGTTAGCTTTTAAGATTGTATCTCAATTATTTCTACCCTTTGCATGTTTCACTATATATCTCCATGGTAGTGGTAAATCTATTGATTGTCTCTCATTACTTACTTCTCCTTTTTCACTTCCTTCCAAGATATTCATAGCTTCTGCTACCAGTAATTCTCTCACGTCTTTAACTTTCTTATGTATTCGGGCCTCCTCCCAGCTTACTTTAACATCGTATTCGTAGGCTCTTCTAGCCAGGGCCGTAGTTTTCTGCCCTTTTCCTATGTCGTTCTGATGTTCCTTAAGCCTATTCCTCAGGTTTCTATTCGTGGCACCTATGTATACCTCATTACTTTGTTTATCTATATTGGTGAGGGGGATTTCATATATCCCTGACTGTTCTTTCTTACTGTACTTGTCCTTTACATTCTTAAGCACATTAGTTATGTCTTGGGTTAGACTTTGTTTAAGAACCATGTAGTATGAGGTTTTTAAATTTATGTAATATGAATGTAATCCAAGTTTGAATTCTAACATATGTGTTCTACGTTCAAAACATATGTTCTATTTAGATGTATTGAGTGATGAGGGCATAATAACGGTGAAAACATTTCTCAATAAAAGCTGTTAGTTTGAACTGCAAACAGTATTGGGTCTGCTCATTAGTGCTTAAAAAAGTATCACAGTGAATAAGTTCTGATTCCTATTAAAGCAGTGAGAAAAAGTGGAAGTTGATTTAGCACTCAATAACAATGTTCTTCCTGTCTGGCAGTAATGCAAAAACAATAAAACTTCAGTTAAATAGAATTTGCTTTAACAGATTTTGTATTTAATGGACAAAATATTTGAATTAAATTATTATTTTGTTTTCAACACATATTTTTAATTCCCACAAAGAGTAGCAGATGATGGTAGTGTTATATGCAATATTTCATTATATTAGAAGGAATAAAAATGTTATCTTATCCAAATACTAATCCAAACCACAACAAACTCTCCCTAGTGATTAATTTTTGCAATAATGGTCTATTAATAATTATTTTAAATTTACACTACGGTGATCTCATCTGTTGGATTAATAATTAATTATTTTAAATTTGGGCTAAGGTGGCAAAATCTATTAATTAATAATTAAACTATAATTTTGACTAATTTTCCAGAAATTAAAAATTTGCCTTGGCCTGAAATCGAGGGATCCAAACCAGCACCACTAGGAGGAGTTTGTGCTGGTTTGGATTAGTATTTGGATAAGTGGTTAATCCCCTAGAAATTAATGAACAATGATTATGTTATCTTATGGAGTTAGGTCTGACTTATGCAGAATTTTGTTACGCAAAACTTAAACTTTATATAATAATATTACAAGAGAAATATGATATTATCCTATTGAGGTTATGCTTAGCAGATCATCACAAATTAGTGCATTTATTTAGGTAATCACATTTTATGAGTATAAAAAATAATAGTTAATTCTTGAGAGAATCAAGAGTATACTGCACTGTATATTAAATTATAAAAATAATTAAGATATTCTGTACTTCAAAAACTTTTACGTAATGTTATATTTAAGCAAGTCAAATATGTGTAGTCAGATACTTTCCGCATTCAATTCTATTTACTGATGAAAAGTAAAGATCTTTTTAAAAATGCTTTGAAATTTTTAATATAAAATTATCTTACTTAAGAATTATTTCATATTCATATAAATATGATATAAAGAAGCATTTATTCTTGCTGATATATTTTCAGAGAAATAAATAATAATAATATACAAGAAACTTTAAATATTTAAACTTCATAATACCTGTGAATCTTCTTCAGGGTGATTTTCAATCCACATTCTGGGAACATGAATTTCCTTTAAGCGTACACATAATGTAAATCCATTTCCAAATACATTATCTACCAATTTCACTACAGCTTTTGTTTCTGTTCTCTATGAATTAAGAATTTTAATTAATAATTTCAGAAAACAATTAATTATTAATCAATTTTAATAGTTAATAGTTTCAAAATTTACCTTAATCTTAATTCTGTGTGTCGGAGAAGAAATAATGTGAATAGGAAATGGCATTTCTATAGATATTTGAAGATTAAATGAACCTTTCATGTCTAATACATTTATTGTTGATGTCATATCCTATTTATTTTGTAATAAAAATTAATGAAGTTGAATTATTTATTTTTGTGAAAGAAATAAATATATGATAAATATAGGGATTAAAATTATAAATTATTTAAAAAAGTAAAATTTAATAGTCATATTACAAGAGAAAATGCTCTATAATATTAAAAAATGTTTTCATTTTATACTATATTTCAGCTTCAGTTACAGGAGGATTGTTCAAATTTAGTTTGAAACTCACCTATTATTACAGGTCAAATATTTCTTCATGCAACATAGCATTTTCTCGTATAATAAGACAAAAGATCACGAACTTATCATCCTATTGTGCTGATAGATAAAAAATATATGTTTTTAAAAAATGGAGCAGCATATTTCGATTGATAATAGTATGTTTTCTAAATTGCTATAGAAACATATCTGTCCTATTTTCAGAAAAAATACTTAAGAAGAAAAAATTATCTTTAATCCATTTCTCTGATTTTTTTCTAGAAAAATAATATAAACACTACAGTATTAGAGCAGGAACGATCAGTTTTGATTCAAACTTTCTCTTTAGTTTCATACAAGTGAGAAGGAAATAACTTTCACCAAAAAATAGCATCCTCAGCAGTTGTGTAAACAAAAAAATTCCTTAATTTGCAGCTAATGTTTTAGAATCGAACACATCGACACCAAACAAAGGTTTTTGGAATTCTGTGTGTTTGATGTTCTTTTTTGTCTTGTAGCCTAAAGACGGCATATACATGTCGAAAATGTTAGCTATGAATAAAGGAATTTTTTTATTTACACAACTGCTGAGGGTACTATTTTTTTGGTGTATGTTACTTCCTAGATTGAAGTGAATAAGCAGTTAAGTTAGAAACATAGATGAATGAGAAATTTAAAGAAAATGAAAGAAAGAAATTTTTTGTGATTAGTATAACATTTTTGATTTTCTCTTTTCAATGGTCTTCTGTTGAATTAATGTTCATTTTGTGTTCATCAGTATTTCGATTTTCTGTATAGTTTTATACAACAAAGAAATTAAAAAAAATTAAATAAAAAAAAATTCTCTCATATATTTATCAATCTTGAACTAGCTTACTTTATAGTCTCCATAATAGTAGTAATAAAATTTTTGTTAGGTTTATTCTATGTTATTTATCGTCAATTTATGTTATTTGTACTTTAATTACTTATATTATTATTTTTATTATATTTTCAACAACAGATGTTTTATTTATATTATAAAAATATGATTTTATTTGATGATTGTTTCTATAGTTCTCCTCCTCTAACACTCTGGTCTTTAATTACTACTTATCTGTGTTACCTCATATTTTTAGCCATCATCCTAACATATACTCATTTAAATGTGCTGGAGCAATATAGTCTAAACTGCTGTCATTACTTTTATTAATTCACCGTTAACTCAATATTTAATGTTTTGTTTATCCATTTTTGTAATCTAAATTATTTATCTAGTGTAGCTATGGTAACCTAATGAATTTTTGAAATTCTGTATTCAATGTTTTTTTTAGTTTTTTGTTGTTTATTGAACTTGTAGCCTGATGATAGTGGATGTATACAGAAAACATTCGCTACAGAGATACACGACTGCTAAAGAGTGCTGATTTTTCTTGTTCTTTGTTTGTGATAAAGTGAAAAAGCAGTTAATTAAAAACATGAAGGGTTATTTGGATCATGTAATTCCAGTTAAAGGTTGAATTATGATTTGTCATTAAAACTTATCAGATCTCACAACTACTTTAGTTATTTATAAGTTTCTGAATTTCATTTATCTTCAAATTATCATCATTTAAGCAATTACAGTAAACTATTTTCAGTTTATACATAGATAACAATTTCTAATAAACTGTTCAATTTTCAATATTTAAACATATGTAGTTTAATAAAACTGCTTGATTTTTCTATAATTTAAAATAATTATTAAAAAATGTATAGTTCAAGTTTCACTATATCTATCAGTATTCACTAAATCAATGTTATAATCTATCAATACATTAGGTCTCCAACTTACATAGTTAATTTGTCCAAAAAATTTCTGTATAAGTCAAAAATCACAAGTTCAACAATGTTTAAATCCAATATACATGAACGTGCACGTTAACTAACAAAAGAGCGAAATTATATTTATAAGATACTTAATGCATAGCTAATATAATTTAAAACCATAACTGATACATTCACAATAAAAGATAAATTGTTCAACGAATCTTTTATTCACATTTTATAAAAATTCAACAAAAATAAAGATATTTATGCATTTGCATATCTATGAAATCTTGAAAGTTGGAGACCTACTATAGTGAAATTTGGAAACTTAAATTCTATTCATATTTATAATATTCTAAAAATATATGAATGCATTATTTACCACAATTTATATAAAATATCAATATCAGTTATTTTAACTAATGATTAAATATTTTTAATTATATTTATAAATTTTTTACCTGTGTTTCAGTAAGTAGCTGTTTATGCCAAGGTGCAACAGATCCAGGTATATTAAAATTTATAACTTCATCGATTATTGGTAACTCTATTATGTAAGTTATTTTAATAATTACAATAGTTTTTGGAGGTATGTTACCAACACTAACTGTAAATATATTCTGAAAAAAAGCACATGCATATATGCAACTATTTATCTTAATGAACAGTTAAATTTGTGTTTTTAGTATATACATACTGGTGTTTCTTCATCCATAAGATATGCACCATATCCTTTCTGTACGGCTTCTTTGTATTCTTTATGAGCCGTTTCTTTCTCTTTTATTTTACCAATGATATGCTTATTGTTTATGAAAGCTTCAAAACCACATACTGCTGCACCGACTTCTAATGGAAACACATATTTTGCTTCTACTGAACTATTGTCCTTGTTTTCATATACTTGAAGTACTGTTACCTGAATAAAAATGATTCAATTTATTTTCTAAATTAATGAGATAAATTTTGTATTTAGTACATTATCATTTTCAATACTTCAGATACTAAATCAATAATTTTTGCTTGAATATCAACAGATTTTAATGGAATTTCAATGTTTCTTGAGTTATTAATTAATTTCAAACCAGCTTTTACTTTATCATCAGTTTCTTCAAATAAACTATCCTCATCCTCAAAATCTATAAGTAAGTTTATTGATAAAACTAATTAATAAATTTTATTTAATCTAGTTTAAAAATTAAACATATAAATGTTATAAATACCTAAATTAATATCACATTTATTATTATGGTTATATTTATTTTTTGAAGTTTCTTTTATTAAAATGTCTGAAATATCTGGATAAGGTTTCACATCATCATCTGGTAATGAAAATTCTATCAAATATTTCAGGCGTTGTTGATGCGGATTATAAATCACAAATTCATCATCCTGCCAAAATATAATGTAACATCTTTAAATAAATTATCATAGATATTCGTATAAGAGTTTAACCGTAGAGCTGCTGAAGCCGATTTAATCGGCTCACCGCCCTGCGCAGTTTAATTAATTTAATTAATTAATTAATATTGATTACTTTACGATTTTTTTGCATTTTATAGATTAAAATCTGACAGATTTGATCAATATATTATGAAACTACATAATGTTAGGATTCTAATGATATATAATATTTATGTCAATCAATTTCTGTCGCGACGGATTAATAATTTATAAACTCATTAATAATTAAAACAATTTACGTATATTGCTGCGCAGTAGACGTAATTTTGTAGCAGTTCTACGGTTAAAAAAACTTGATATTTTCAAAATAAAAATATGTGGAGTTGATATATATATAGATTGGATTTCAACATGTAAAATTTATATTAACAAATTACTAAAAAACAATTTTTTAATTATATTTAAAACTAACTTCAAACAGTTTCTAATTCATTGAATACTAAGCTATTTAAGTATTAATAAGTGACAAATAGTAAGTTTTGTTTGTAGAATTTGTTTACTATCAAAAATGTTTTGATCTTATAATTTTGTTTCATTCACCCAATTTGTAAATTTACTCTTACCCAGAATTTGCAATAACCTAATACAAGTAACTTTACATCCAGAGTTTGTAAACAACACTTATAGCTAAAACCACCAGCGTCGGACTTACTAACTTAAAGCATATCTTAGCATGACAATCAAATGAAAGCGTACTATTAACTCAAAAAAAAAAAAAAGAAAAAAAAAAAAGACTATTAATTCACAAAAACACAAGTTGCTAATACTAAGAAAATTCTATTAATTTCAAAATTACAACTGACATGTAAAGACTATTGGTCATTCTAAATAAATTAACAATTACCAGACAGAAAAAAAGATGTCTCAATACAAAGAAAAAAAAAGACTTACTCCAGCTTGCTCTATCCCTAAGTTTATAACTCAAACTTTAACTTTACAGATTCTTCAGTACTTTACTACAGATCATTGTTCTACCATCGCAGTCAGTTTTTATCGGCTTCTGTAACATTACACAACTAGTGCATATTTCAAGCCAATTTACATATAGACTAAGTTGTAGTATTGTGTTTCTAGTTAGAAGTCAAATATTCATATCATGGTTTCTTGAGAAAAAAAATTCCAACCAACAATTTTGACTACACTGATCACTCTTTAAATTCAATTCAGAATCAGTAGTAATCTATACACCATTCGACAATGACAGTCTTTCCAAGAAGACAGTGGTAAGTTTGAATTTCGTAGGGAACATGAGGAGAGGAAGTGGACCAACCTTGACTAAAAAAATATTAAAGAGGGTTTTTTAATCTTTTTTTAGTTGAGGTTAATTGTTAATTTATTTTGAAGGAATTTTTTGTAAACTAAAGGAAGAGAGAAGAGGTAGGAAAATAAGGTCCATACCTCACAAATTTATTTTGCTGAAACATAGTAGATCCCGGTATAATATGAGATCATATAACAGGACAAAGCATTTATGTCATTTCTATAACATAGCAGAGGTTAGCTCTAATTAAGCTGCCATATTGCAAATGAGATATACTGAATCTGGCAACAGCTATTTTTAGAGCCCATCATAGGCTGGCCAATCCTATGGTGGAAATAGCTGGAAGATTGAGGGATGGAGTTAAATTGCTGGATCCAGACC
>WUQG02417072.1:0-15581 GCA_011317285.2 Androctonus mauritanicus | reverse complement strand
TAAATAAAGTTCTCATACATAAAAAATATAAATTTATTTTTGTGTAATAATTTTTAATACAATTAAACAAATCTTACAAAAAATGAAAAATGAATACATGTTTAATGTAACATAATATTTAATGCGATGGATAGGCTTGTTTTTCGGCATAAATTCTCTCAAATCGAGTGATATTGCTACTTGCAATTCTTTCTCAATCACTAAACGAGATCGATATTTTGACTTTAAAACAAATACAGCAGAAAGTTTCTGGATACATGAATATATATAGTATATAATTCTTTTTCCCGATTCGTTTTTTTCAACACCAATTTGAATTTATTTTTTCCTTGTCTGTCTCAAAAATGATATTTTTTGTTAACTCTTAGGCGCCCCCCTACCATACACTAGTCGTCTCCCTAGTAATCCCCATAGTTTGGAAAACATTGGATTAAGATGAAACATGAACGAAAATCTTTTAAATAATAATATTTAATTAATTAAGCTGCTTATTTTGAGGTATTATACCGAAGTTTAGAAAGAATAAAATTCGATGTTATCGGTAATTTTAAATACTGTAGTACATATATACACAGTGGTTATCAGAGAGAGAGAGGGCAAAAGGGCCAGCTGTTCCGGGCCTCACGATTTTAAGAGGCCTCAATTTATGACTCAATATGTTAGAAAAAATATATTTGTATATTTTTATTCTGTTCGAGCTTCAATGTTTGATAAAGAACTTCAAATTTTGACAATGTTTTTGCTTTTTTTCTACACTTACCGCTGTATATTTATCAATTTTATCTTTTTTTTTTTTTTTTGAAGGGCCTCAAAAATATTAGTTGCCCTGGGCCTCGCATTTTCTCTGAAAATGCAAATGATTACAAATATCATATATTTGTAATCGACCTTCTTAGAAAAATATATAAAAAGTATTATTTAAATTATATTAATTTAATTTAAAAAATCAGATTCAATTCTTCGATTTTAATAAAATAATTAACTATAACAAAGATGTTAATTAAACATTTGAAAATGTTTTTTTACTGAATAACGTCGAAAAAAGGATAATACACGAATCAAGAAATTTATGAACAAAATAAAAATGTCCGAATAAAAAATAATTTTAAGATTCAACACAATAAGAACAGTACTGTCATCCGATACTAATGAAGTAATAGAAAAAAGAATTACGACGATGATAATATAAGTCCAATAAGTTATCATAATAGACAGATATTAAATTTAATATGAAACTTCACTCGAATAATGAAAACCTTTAAAATATTCAAACAATAGTGTTAGAACCTATACAAACTAGCGAAAATAACCATCCGAATACAAATCATGTACATTTTATGCCATGAATTATTAATAAACGAAAATAGCAACAATCATAAGTCTTATTGAACTAGATAAAATAAGATTTTATTTCTATTGCATTATTAATTCCAAGAATTTTATTTTTTTCATTCTACAATAAATTAAGTATGAAATTCCAGATTCTATAATAACGACCACCTTTTTTTTTTTGGTTTATAGTATGGCATTCAAAGTTTCGATTTTAAATTAAAGGAAAAGAGGAAATAAACATAAATAACTGAAAACGATCACCGTGTTTTAGTTTTTATTATAAATAAGTTATTTTGTTTTTCTAATGCATTTTTTATTATTACAAGTAGTAATAAATATTTGTATTTTACTATTTTTATAGTTATTTTTCAATTCTCCCTTTTCTTCGTCTTGGCACGTGTAAATGCTAATGCTAATTGTTTTAATTTCTTCGAAAAAGGATATCAAGTTAATTTTAAACTCGAATCTTTCCTAAATGCCGATTTATAGAAATATCCGTTATAAAATTATTCAAACTGAAAAGATACAAAAGTGTGGATTCAAAATATCCAAATAGTTTAACTAATTATAAATAAAATAATATACTGTAGTCAGTGGCGTATCCAGAATCTTTGGTACTCGAGGCGGCATTTTTACGTCTCCCTCCCCCTCCAAAAACACATCTTTTTTAACTTTCTACACACAGTTTTTTAAATAATTTTTAAGAACTGAAAATTATACAAAGATTTTTATACAAATATCTTGTAAATAGTAATGATATTCCATTCAGTCCCCATTCAGCTTGGAGCCCGGGGCGGACTGCCCCCCTCTGACTATGCCCCTGATGGTAGTTAATGCATTAAATACAAGTCAGACAAACTACAGTAGATGTAAATACGCTAAATTTCTTTTACATTTTAAAATATTTTAATATTCATATATATATTAATAGAATTTAAAAATATATTCTTTTATTACTAATAAAGTTTAGATGATAATCAGCCTTTAACAAAATTAAATTAGGAATTGGGTACTCATTATTATTATTATTAATTCTATTCTGTCACACTATAATTTCATTAATATTAGTTTAATTAATTTACGCAAGCTACGTAAATATAAAAAAAAATGATTTCCTCTAAAGTGACAATTTTTTAAAAACTTATTACAACTCATAAGAAAGTTTTGATTGCATACTACTTTGCTTTTTGCATAATTGCCTCTTATCTTAATTGCATATTTATGGATTTGGAATATGGTTTCAGACTTCTAACTTTAAAATTTGCTAATTCCTTGACATATCTTTATTTTCTTTCCAGATCTATCAATCATGTTAATTTCCGAATTCTTTGACGTTTTCAACATCCTTGACTCTTGCGAATATCGAATTCCTTGACTTTCCCTTGATTTTCAGGTTTTCTAGGTTTTGAGTTAACCTGAATCACAAGGTCACTTCGTCATTAAATAAAGAAAAAATCGATCGAATATTCCCTACAAAAGCATTTTGTTTGTTTCTTCTAATAAGTTGGAATTTTTTATCATTTGTCAAGTCTTCTATTCAATTTCGAACGATTGTTTGTAGCGGGTTAGATTTTGTAGCGAGAGATGATGATACACAAACTTTAAATGCGGTAAAAAGTTCAGAAAGTGAAGTTAATATTGTTAAAAAAGAAAAAACGTTCTCTTTTTAATGAACAGCAGTAAAGAAGATATAATTATTAAATGATTATTATACAGGCAGTATACTTTTTTCCCTTTTGTTTGATGTATATTGTTTATTAATCTCTTACGTATATATTTTTTTCTTTCTTTATGTTTCGTGTTATTAATATTCTTAATAAAAATTAAGTTTTTTTATGTGAAATTAAAGAAAGTTATTTTTCATTGAGTTTGGAATGTCTCTCTCCTTTTTTGTACTGGCTCTGGGTCTCATATAACACGGTTTCACACAACATGGTTTTTCAAGAACTTATTTACCGTGTTATAGGAGAGATACCTGTATTAAATAATAATCTAATTAAAAAATTTCTGAACTTATACGTTTGTATTTGTATAATTAATCTTTATTAGAGACAATAAGAGTTTTGTCTGGAAATACTTTGCTATTTAAATACATATTTCCTTTATTATTTTAAATAAATAAATAACTTTAAGAATTTTAATTTATAATAATGCTTTTAATTAAATCAAATTGAAAAATAAAATTTAAAGTTCACTAAAACATTTTTTAGTATATATGTTAAAGAAAATTTAAACATAATTTTGGTTTTGAATTTGCGAAAATTCAATAAAAAATTTCAAATATCAAATATGATCGATTGAACATAAAATATAGTGCTGCATTTTAACATTTTAATAAAATTTTGGAAAATAATTTCATCATTAAATCCAATTAGAGCTTATATATTTTTTAATTCTTAATGTTGTTGTAAATTTAAAACATCTATAATTTATTTAAATTTTGAAATTATTAAATTTTACATACATTTTTTTCTTCTAATTCCGCCAATATTACTTAAAACACCTGAAGGAAAATGCTTTTAGAATAAACTATAAATTAATTACAGTATTGAATAATTTCACACACAAAAAATTCTTAATAAATAAATATTCTTTAGAGAGAACAGTGCAGATACTTTTCTGAAAGTAAATATTGAAATGTTTGAATCTTTTAACGAATTTTTTATTTTTAATAATTCAAACTTTATTATTCTCTATGGATTTGGAGGACATATGCTTGTAAAATATCAGAAAATTATCTAATAAAATATTTTTTTATAATTTCTCTACCTAATATTTACAATTATCAATTAAGTAAAAATAATTTAATTATGCTAATACATTATTATATATAAAAATGATTCAATAGAAATTAAATTTATTTTTAAATTTCATTGTTTTTTTTCATTTAAAATATTGATGAGCAATTTTTTATTATAATAGTGATTTTCTGAATGTAAAAATTTATCGTTAGATTTAATTTTCTTCGAATATCTTTCACAATAATAATAATAAAAAACGTATTTGCAAGAAAAACAAAAAAATGTATTGTTTCATATAAAATAGCTTTTCAATCGAAATGCAAGAAAATGAAAAACGATTTTAAAATTTATTTTAAACTGTGACATAATTGCATTAAATAAATCATTGTTATTTTAATTTTCCTAAAAATATATATAGTGTATTCCCGTACAACACAGAGGGTTCCGCGTTATACGAGAGACGCATTATCAGACGATTTGTGCAAATTTAAACTTGTTTTTTGAGTTCCAGCATTGATTGCATAATTCTAATCAGATGTGCATTAGTTTCAAATATGATTTTATTGTGTGTGAACTAATTTGTTTTAAAGAAGGTTTCTTTTAGTAAAGGAAAAAAAAAACAGAATACAGGTAACTAAAAAAATTTAGATAAAGGAAAAAATTTAAAACGTACTGCATACAAGTAGACCTCCTATAACACGGATTCGTATAACTCAACAGAATTGTTGTTAAAAGTTGTCATCGTTTGGTTTTTATTACAATCAATGCATATTATAAGTTACGTTAAAAAAAATTTATCCTACGCGTTATACGGGACTGTTTATAGCGTTGTATGATATTAATCGCAATTTTTTCGCCGTATTACAGGAGAGCGATTAAACGGATGTTTACTGTATTATATTGGAGAGTATACAATTAAATTTTATTATTACTGTGTACAACTTAATTTAATTAAGTCGACCATCGTTAAATTAATTAATCTGCTTATCTACTAATCAGTATTATTATTATAAAAAGTGCCAGATAACTGATGATGATGATGATGATAATAATAATGATGATGATGATGAAGTCTATTATTAAAATTACTTGTTGGTCATTTTGATAACAATATTGAAGACGAATACTGAAAAATTATCATCAAAACGTGAATTATCGACAGTTAATGTGAATTTTCATTGAAAGCATGATTTAGTGAACAATTACTGTAAACAGATTTTTCTCTTGATATGAAAGTTTATTTTCATGTTTAATAAAAAGAACGCCATGTTACGAAGAAAACTTTCCCTCCATTATTATTAGATTGCCGTTTAGATTACTAGAAAAAGCTATATTCTACAACATACAAAACTGAATCATATTTTTATCATGTGTTTTGTTGAAAACAGTTATTTTTACAAAAATTAGAATCAATTATGTTCAGTATATATTATACAGTTATTAAAATGAATACTGTATTAAATTATTTTAATGTTGAATATAACATAATTTTATTTTTATTATATTTTACAATAAATGTAGTAATAAAATTATATTCAACATTAATAATTATGTAATTATTTAATAATACATTTAATTTACGACCAGTGCTGTATATGATATTAAAACAATTCAGTATAGACTATAAAGTGAATGAAAATGCGGTTCGCTACTTTAAGAATGAATAATTACTATATATATAGTCAAAATGATAAAAAAAATTCCCATGAATATAGGTCTGTGGATTCTTGGGGGTCCTTAGAATCAATTTAGAGAGTTCTTTGGCATCATTTATATAGAAACTCATATTTATTAGAAAAAGGGAGGACCACAGTTCTTAGCTAATTAGAA
Organism: Androctonus mauritanicus; assembly: GCA_011317285.2. Taxonomy (NCBI): domain Eukaryota; kingdom Metazoa; phylum Arthropoda; class Arachnida; order Scorpiones; family Buthidae; genus Androctonus; species Androctonus mauritanicus. The sequence continues at coordinate 9,678 of WUQG02417072.1, read as the reverse complement.
ATCGCCGTTCTACCGAGTTATGGCTATTTCTTTTGGGATTCTAACTTTGAAAAGAAATACTCATTCCCGCAGCTAGGATCGCTACTGCGGTTAACATCAATCAAGTTTTTCGACAAGATTGATCGATCAATTCTGGCGAAAATTCTAGACTTGCTCTAGACTTTAGGATTGATCGATCAATTCTGTCAGTCTAGAGCAAGTCTAGAACAGCGGTTCTCAAGCGCGGCATCAAGCAATTTTAGTGCTGCCACAACAAAATATTTTTGTGTATAAGTGAACAAGAAACTAAGAAAATTCTGAATATAACTGCGTTAATTTATTGTATTGATATTGTCATTTATTGTATTTATATTAGATTATCCTATGCAGCAGAGTCAGGATTTCGGTAGTTGACGAAAAAAAAAACATATCATTCCTTACTTTTTTCCTCGAAATAATTACCTCATTTTCCCACTCTAGTCCTAGCAAGCTATTTAGAATAAATTAACATGTCATTTATAAAGTATGATTATAGTAAAATGATCATACGTTTACTAATCCAATTCAGTATATTATATTTAATTTTTAAAAAAGTGATCTTTTTTCGAACAATATTTAAATGACTGACTTAAAAAATTTTTATTTCCACTTATAAAAATTTAGCAATTTTGATCACAATAAAATTGGATTAAGTTATAGTTCAATCATGTTAATGAGTTTCACAAGGACATGGTGGTGGAGCTCTATAGTGATCTGAGCAGTAGACTCTATCACAATTGCTCAGAGTCACTATAGATTGGTCAATTAAAGAGTTTAAAAAATGATCTAATGGACTGATATTGATCCCTTCTTGGAAAATCTAAAAGTGTGTGAATACCAATTGAACAGTTTTTCAGACAGCCAGCAAATGCTTTATCATACTGCCTTCCTGCGACCATCATAAAATTTCAGATCGGTGTGACAACATAAAAATTTTCCTCGAGTACTGCTGGTCTAGTCGATTCAAAAACCCACAATTTGGTGTTAAATGCTGTAATAGATCATTATACTTTTGAAGAAATGCCAGACATGCACTTGACGTACGGTCAGAAAACTATAATAGGACTGAAGCAATTAATTTTATTTGTTCTGATAATTTAAAACGAATTATGTTCACTAATGAGCCATTTCTTGCATTATTTTTACTTATCGATCAATTTTGGCAACGAATTTAAACTCAAAAGTTGTAATGCCATAACTCGAGAGAAAATTATTCGCCGATATATATTCATAAGAACTCACCTCATCATTCTGATATTACGCGAACTGGACTCTTAAAATAGTGTTCCGTTTTTTATTATACACTGAATTACATATCAGGAATGACTAACTTCATATTACTACGAGCGACATACGAGAATCGCAAATTTTAAGAAGCTTCAATCAGAGTAATCGAGTTTTCGGAGTAATCTTAATTAATGATCTCAAAATCTTTAAAAATTATTTATCATATATATAGTATATATTTCGCATACATTTATTTTGTATAGATGCATATTACTTTTTTTACAACAAATGAAATAAAAAAATATTTGTTTTAATAAATGATAAAATAAAATATTTTTAATTTGTTCATTGCACTTTATACTGCATTTTTTATTTCAACATTAATTACTTTTCTGTTTAAAAAAATATGATACAGGATATTTCGTAACAATATAAAAATCAGAGAGAGAGAATTTTTCACAAAAAATAAAATGAAATTGTAAACATAAAAACAAAATATCATTTAATATCGTACTGGTTTAAGTAAAGAAAAGTATTTCTAAAAAATTCCGTTCCATCATTTCCGGAAAGTGTGATTAACATATGGACAGTATATAAAACGAACAGGATGAAAGTAAACATTTAATAGCACCAAAACGGAATAAAAAATAAATAAAATCATAATACATTAATATTTTTAACGAAAAAGATGCAAGAAAATTGAACGATAATAAAAATTTCAAAGCATAGCTATATAAAAAAAAATTATAACTAAATATTGGCCATTCACTTGCCAATCCTAGGCAGGCCTGGGCAATCTGTGGTTCTTATAATTAAAGTTTTGTTTAAAATAAAGAAAAAATAAATAAAAACTAGTGTACAAATTATAACCACATAGAATTTGCCACTGTATATTTTAAACATTATCAGTCTGCATAGTTATCTCGCATTCTTATAAGGGAATTTGTGATTTGTAAATTCCCTTGTAAGAATAGAATTGTTCAGAATAACAATAGTTCTTTTTATTATTAAAAAACTGTCAATGTTTTTTAATTAATGGTTTTGTGTGTGGCACCCGTCGTGTGTGGTTTTGTGTGCTTTTGTTGCTGACTCTTCAATTTGAGTTGCCTAGTCCTATTTTACAGAAATAACAGAGAATATATGAATATATATATATTGTTTTGTTTTTTTATATAGGGCCGACTGCTCCTGGGGCAACGGAGACAGTCGACTCCGTGGAAATTTGAACAGGGTCAAAAATATCTTTTCATCTGTGCTAATTTAATTATACAAAAACCATCATAAATATAATCATTAACATTAAAATGATCGTTCATTTTTTTGTAATTTTTACGAAAAACTATATAAATATTTTGATAAAGATAAGATTGCCCCGTGACAAAAATAAAAAGTTGACGCCGCTTTTTCTTGATATCAAGATATTAAATAGAACATTCTATAATTGAAAAGTTTTATTACTTTATTTAAAAAAATTTGTCTTTCGCTTATGATTTAAAAAGTACCTTCAAATAAACATTATCACAATTTGCGTACTTCTCTCTTTCTTCTATATTTATAGTTATCGAATATAAATATGCAAGAAAATACTACGATATGGCAAATGCTAAGAAATGTGCATGTGATATAATGATAATTTTTAATTATTGCACACAAATAAATAAAAAATTAAAATAAGTAATGCTATTATTAGTTTAAAAAGATGTAGTTTTACTAAGTGATAGTTATAGAAATAATCTAATAACAGTTAAAATCAATAAAACGTGATTGAAGTGATTATTATTTAGAAATATCTCCGGAGAATACATCTTTCCCAAAGAATCAAATTACTATTGTAAAGAATGTATTATTTTTGAGAATTTTGTAAATTATAAGATTTATCTGTTGTCAAGTTAGATTCGCTCTTTTTAAATCACATGTCCGGGAAGCGTCCCGGACATGTGATTAAAAAAGAGAATCGGAATTCCGTTATGTTAAAAAGATATACTGGATAGTATACTGCATAAGAAAAGTTGCGTATATTTCTAAAACAACATAAATTTAACTATGATTCTTCGGAAAAATTTTCTGCATCAGAAATCTCGAGGGATCATCCATAAACTATGACATGCTATTAGGGGAAAGAAGGATAATAGATTTGTAATGATATATAAATTTGTGACAATAAATGATATAGAAGAAAAAGGGAAGTACGCAAATTGTGATATCGTTCTGTAAAAATGGTTAGTTTTATATTTCAGATTTAAAAAGTTTTTAATTTAAAATGTTTAGGCTTAATTGTTTAAAAAATAAAGATTATAACGTAAGATATTTGGAGATACATTTGTTATAAAATGTAAATACAGTATCCAGTTCTAAGACATTTATATCCAATTGTTTGAAAATTTGTTTGAAAATTAAAGAATATTTGTGTAAAGTAGTGTAAATACAGTAAAAAAATAATTCTTATTTTTTACTATTTTATGTATTTTTCTGTAAAATCGGAAAAACATTTTTAAGTAGGAGAGGAGGGGGTTTTCAGTGTGTGACGTCACAAATTTGAAAACCCTTTTACTTAAAAATTTTTTTAATTTAAAATTTGAGTTTTTTAAACACGAAGAGATGGAAGGGGACTACAAAGCATTCAAAATAGCGTGACATAGTTTATGGATGAGCCCTAAAGTTTCATTTTTGTTATGGTTTTATCAATTTTAAACCTTTAATCGATAAATCGTGACTAATAAACCAATCAATTTAGAACAATAAACACATGAAAATCAAACTTCGTATACAATAATTCATTAAACGAATTGCTTTTCTCATCAAAATAAATTCTTAAAAAGCACAATGCCTTTAACGAATTTACATCAAATTTTTCAGTGTTTAGTATTTTAAGAAAAATGTTTTTAGTTTAGTCAAAAATCTGAATTTTCAAGTAATAATAAATCAAAGGTTGATTTAATAATAAACCAATTTACACATTGTAGAACTTTATTTTTTATGATAAAGCGATAAAAAATATTACCTGCTACAAAATTTTGATGAAATGATATCATTTAAAATAGTAAAAACCGCGGTAATTAAAAATAATCGGATCAAAATTGAAATTCGAATTACGCGATCTTTTTTCAAATGACTAACCTGGTAAATAAGTAAATTTTTCTTTTGTTTTGTTAAATTCATAACAGCATGCATTATTTCTTGCATATATTGCATACAGTTAACAATTATCACCTATCTGTATATATAATTTTCTGAAACGTTTTGAAGCTGCACAAGGCCTGATTCTAAACAATCAATTTTCCAAAATGAATGTATTAATTTTATGCATATAAAGTCAAATACCATTTCAAGATTTGTTACAAAATAAAAAACAAAAAATATTTGTTTTCTTTGGTAATTTTCTAGTCATTTTTAAATCTACAATCTTGATCAACATAAAATTTCTCAACTATCAGTAAGTTTTGAAGTATTTTACCGTAGTCTCAATAATTCTTTCAGAATATAATGTTTTTGGCTATGAATCAACAAAATAATTGAATATTTGAACGAGATCGAATTGCCAAACAATGAAACGAGCGATTTTCCGATTCCGCAAAGAGTCGGCCGGATGACAGCGCAGTAAAACCTTAGTTTTCCATCCAGAGTAGTGGCTCTCAAACTTTTTTAATCGCGCATCCCTTTATCAATAAATAATAATAGCATGCATTTCTGAAAAGTTCATACGCACCTTTAGGATGCGCTTACACCACACTTTGAAGATCCACTAATCTAGAGGATCAGAATTCAATTTCCGGTTCTCATTTTCTCAGATATTTCTCAGGAAAGATCCGAGCCACTTCAATGAATTTCATTTGATGAGCAACTCTGTCAAAGATGTAGGTGGGCCATGGCGGATTTAAGAATTCCAGTTAAAAAGCGGCATAAAAACAAAAAAAAAACTTACTAAAGATACCATATCAATGTATATTTAATAATGATTTCATGGAAAAATTTCGTGTTTTTTTTTTTAAATTGAAAATTAAAAGCAACTTCTTGTATAAGTCATTACTTTTGAGAAAGAATCAACGGAATAGAGTAAAAAATGTACTCAAATCGTAATACTGTATCTCACTGCCACTTACATATCTAGCGATATTTGGACTCGGTAAATGTGCAAGCAGCACATCTTTTATTCAAATTTGTAGGCAATCTTCCCAAACAAACAAATTTATCACAAAATACTTTCTAATAATGTAAATTTTAATCCTTCGTTTGGTTATAATGCAGTTTTGAATTAAAAATTAACATCATTTCGAACTGCATTATAATAAGAATTAAAGATTGTATATTTTGGCTGGGGACCGTAGTTTACTTCGAATTAACAATGTTATACTCTAAAATTTATTTTAATATTAAAAAAATTTTTGCTTTTTATGCATTCTTCGATTTTATATGTACTATATGTAATAAAACAAGTTTCAGAAGGGAACAATTATAAAAACTGTAGCTTGCTAAAATAGCTTAATTTTATTAAACTTATCGAGTTTGATCATGGTAAAGTACGGCTAATTTACATTCGATAAAAATTATAGAAAGAATTAGTATGTTTTACTTTCTAAAAGGTTAATTAAGCTAACATTAGATATAATACTGGATGATTCATTCGCAAAATTACCAGAACTTAATATTCAATTAAAAATGCATAAAGGTTTAACGATTAAGAGATTATAAATATTGTACACAATTCTGTATTATTATAGAGAAACAGCTTGAAGATTGATTAAATATTGAAAACTCTAAATAGAGTTTGAGAAATACTGACAATCATTACACTAAATAAACTTTAAAATAAACTCAAAGAATAATAAATTTCATTTCAATGTATCCTAGCATAAACTTTATTTAATAATAGAAATATTGTGAACCCAAGATATAACAGGAGAGATGAGCTAATTTTTTCATTAATATATAATTATTCTATTATCCAACTAGAATTTTATCACCAGATTACGACGCTTTTTTATTTTTTGTTTGGTCGACTGAAATATATCTGTTCTCTTGACACAATTTATATCATACTAATATCAAGTTGGAAGATTTTCATTCATTCTCATACTCGTGGATAGATGATTTAATACTTAACCATTTACCATTTCAAATATTGTCAAGAAACCAATATGGATATCATCAAGTACAGTATCAAAAACTAAAAACCAAACTGAACAAATAGTATAGTAGTAGTAGAGAGGGAGGAGCCTAAACAGCCCAAGCACTGCGACCAATATAGGTCTATTGTGCACAACAAATAGTATAAATAATGGAAGAAATTTAATTATTTCTCTGATCAGTATGCATACCTCATATTGAAATGAGATTTCTAAACTGTTTAAATACTGATAAGAAATATATATCTCGAAGAATATTCGTAACTATGTTAGAAACAACCAAAAATTATGATCTGCTTTAAATTCCATATCTTATCCAATTAAATCAACCAAATCACTATGTTCTTATGAGATGTTTTTGGATATTTGCGATCAATTTTCATCTAAATTCTCTAGTAAAAATATCAAACTTTCAAATAAAGACTTTAATCAATGAGAAAATTGAATTTACAGAAAATGATATACTAACGGCTTTAAAAACTAAAACATTTCAGGTCCTAATAACATTCCTTTTTTCCCTAGAAAATTCTTCCACTATTGTTAATCATATCACTTATCTCTTTAAACGAATTTTAGAATCTGCGCACACCAAAAAGATGGTGCAGAGCTAAAATGGTTCCGATATTAAAAAAGTTCAAAAATCGGTTTGATCTTTCGTCGTATCGTCCAATATTCATAACCAATAGCATTTTTCGGATTTTCGAAAAATTGCTTTTAAAATATATTGACCAGTGTTAAAAATTCTATATCTTCCGCCCAACATTATGCCTTAAAGAATAAATCCCTTACTAGAAATCTATTGGACTTTACTTTTGACATATATAGAAACTTTGAAAACAAAATACATATGCATTATACATTGATTTAACTGCTGATTTCGATTCTATACATATTAAAACTATGACAGGATAATTAATGATTTTAATTTACACTATATCTTTATATATTCGACCACAAAGTTCTTAAAGAGTAAAAAATATTATATTACTTGTAATAATTACATCTCTTCAGATTATATACCTACTCTTGGTATTGTGCTCGAGGATTTTTCTTCAGTGCTCTTCTATTTGTATTATACATGATCCAGTCTTCTCTCATTACATAGTATATTCCAAAATTCACGAATATGCAAACGACTTTTAAATTATCCAACAACAAATTAATCTTGCTTAATGATATCAGATAGTATATGATTGGTTTACAGAGAGTAACTTAAATATCAACTACAATAAATCTGTCTATATCATTCAAAGTTCTTAAATAAAAAATATTTTAAGAACTTTCATTATATTTATCATAAAAATATAACTAGTATACTAAAATATTTATTTATTTTACTGAGAATATTTTTAAAATATTAAAAGGCAATATCTGTGATGTTTTTATTAAAAGGAATAGAGACATAAATGAAAGAAAAAATGAGAACAGTATAGGAAAATATATGAAAAGATAGAAATGATCCTGCCAAAAGGGTAGCAGTCACCAATGGAAAAATAAACCATACTTTAGTTATTTTTTGCAATATGCAAATGAGATGGTGAGTGACTTTTGCCCCAATCTATACGAGATGAATGCATATATCTATCTGATTCTATTTCTCAGTGTTCATTGTGTATTTTTAGAGGTATTGTAAATTCAATTGAATGTCTAGGAGGGCATAGTTATTTCAGTACAAACGTGATATCAAAATTGCAGAATCAGGATTTTTGTGGAATCTGATAAAAGAACATTTAATTCTTCAGTTGTTATTTATAATTTGAGTGTTAATTGATCTTACAGGAAAGGATTTTAGATTGAACACTAATAATGTTCAGTAATAATTCCTGAATGTCATATCATATATACTATATGGCATCACTGTGAAGACATAATACTGTATGACAACAATGGATGATGACATAAAATAAAAAATGTTATGTAAATCACAACATTACAACATAATAATTTAATAGCAGATATGATTATCCATATGTATAAGTAGGAGAAAATTGTATCAGAAATGCTTAGAAAATATTGAGCAATCTGGTTACTATTAAAAATAAAATATCACTCTTGGACATTAAATAATAATAATCAAAATACTGCATTTAATAGCTAATACCTGTACTTTCTGTTATACAAAATATATTTAATTGTATAATGATTATTAAATTAGGAATAATGGAAAAATTAATAAACAAGAATACTAAACCAGAAATATAAAATTGATTAAACTGAAATAATATGCTTTGGGCAAAAATAAGCTAAAATTTTCAGTACATCTTTCATACATCCACTTTACAAAAAAACAGGTTCTCATTTTATGAAGATTTGCTTTATATCATTTCTTTTTACAAAAGACTTACATTAATATCTTTTTTCACTAATTGAAAGAATCAAAAATGTATTTTCAATTTTATGAAAATGACAAAACAATATTGAATAAAATAAAATACAATTGAATCATTCAGCTGGTAGTATTTCATAACATGGCCTCTAATTATAAGAAGTAAATAAAGTCCATATAAATTCATAAATAAAAGTAAACAATAAGTACGTTTAGTAAGATAAATAGTACAATCTTACCGAATATGTTTATTGTTTACTTTTATTTATTAAGTATTTCATTGAATATTAGTATCAATGCTTTGTCAATGGACATCATGGCAGAAAATCTTTTCAATGTAAATAATAAGAATTAAGAAATAAATAAATATATCAATCATTTATATACACAATAACAAAATTAGATATATAAAACTTCATGCAGTTTTCAAAATATATACATTTAAAATGTTAAACTTTCCATAGATTTTAATTTTGTATTTAATTTATTTCATGAAGTTAAAGATGCCATTATAATCAACAATGAATACAATATTTATGTAATCCTATATATACAAATTTAAGAAATAAAGAACTTTAATGCAAGCTTCTCTTATTATACATAATTTTATTTTTTGCATTTTTGCTGTAATGCAATTTCAAAAAATTCCAAATAAAATTGATCTTAATCATTAGCTGTGTTCATCTATGATTTAATCATCATGCACATGTATCTATGATTGGGCAGAGGTAGCATAGAGCAGTGTTCTGCAACTGCTGTGCTGCGATGATTTTCTCGAGAATAATTAAATTTTTGGAGCTTCCTCTGTTTTATGTGGCAAATTAAAAACAAAAAAAATAATTAATCAATTGATAAGTTAATTAGAAAACTGCTTTAAGAACTCGCCAAAGCAAATTGCAAAAAAAAAATAGATTGATAATTGTGGAAATTGAAAACTTGATATTGCAAACACTCAACATTATTTTAAATTCGATATTAAACACC